>OX940726.1:10497500-10772500 GCA_954870855.1 Scutellaria minor
TAAAGTAAGAGAAAGACGGTGCCCGATGCCTACTCGGGCAAATTTGCTAGGCTTTTTCTGGTCGGCCTCTTCTGGCCGGACAGAACGTTTTTATTATGAAAGATGAGAGTAAAAGCTCTCTAATTGCAATGAATACAATGATTTCGGATCCTCTTTTGAGAGGGTTTAGGGTCCTATTTATAGGCTAGACCCTAGATATGAATCTTGGACAATAAGAAATAAATCCCTAGGATTTAGGGTCTAAATAAGGTAAATTTAGATTTAATCCTATCTAAATCGGACACGATTTGGTGTAGGATTTGTTCCCTTTTTATGGATTCGTAGAACTCTTGTCTGCTCATCTGGATCTTTCAGCTCGGATGTTTTTGGTCAGATCCTCTCGTTACGGTCGGCCATACTGACCAAAATGGGTACCCAGGACCGCCGACCCACTGGGCTCGGATCTGTCGTTATGGTCGGTCCGACCATGTTGGGTACCACTTCAGCTCGGTTTGATCCCTGGTTTTCCCTCACCCAGGAATCTGATCCGGTCGGGCGAGCAGGGGATCAACATTAGCCCCTCGGGTCGTGATGAGAGGTCCACTCTGATCATGATCCGACATCTCCAGATAAAAACTGCTCGTCCAACTCAATGATCTGTCGACGCGCCAATTTCTCCCGCCAAGCGAGGACACGTGTCAGCATCTGCATGCCTGGAAGTCGAAGAGTCGCGGTGGTCTTCTATAAATAGGGGAAATTCCAAGTCATTTCTCCACTTTCATTTTCAGCGAACTCCGAATCCTTGCTATTTCCTCTCGCAATTCTGACCAGAAATTACTGATCTTAAATTCTCGTGCAGAAATTCCCGCACTCATCAATTCTGTAAGGTACATATTTATTGTCTTCTAAATTATGTCTTCAAGTTCAGGCCAATCGGTTCAGGATTACGACCAGGGGGCCAACCCTGGTTCTGAACCATCATATTCGTGGACGTCCAGCTCGTCCGACTCCTCCTCGTCCGACCCAGATGAAGTCCCTGCCGGCCAGTTGGTTAATATTCCTTTCGCCGAGCCATTCGGAACGCGGTTCCGGTGAAGTCAGTACGTCGGGGCGTGGTGAATCTGTTATCCCTAAGGGAGTCCCGATCCGAAGTACAATACTGAGGCCTACCGTTCGGCAAAGCGCCTCCAGCCGGGACTCTGAGGCCTTTGACTGCCCGACATACGTCACCACTGTAGAGCTGCTTAAATGGCGCGTACTCTTCTCAATTCCGGAAAACATGTCAATGACCCTTCCTCACCCCATGGATCGGATGGACCAGCCGCCAGCCGGGCAAGTCGCTGTCAGCGTCCGAGCTCTCGAGGCCGGACTACGCTTCCCCCTTGCTCCAACTCTCGCCGGATACCTCGAGCATTGGGGAATCGCGCCAGGTCAACTTCATCCAAACGGCTGGTCATCACTCATCGGTCTGGTGGTGATGTTCTGGCGTTGGAGTGCTGAGCCCCCACGAAGTGGCGTGGATGTTCAGACTGAAGCTGACGTCTGGTCTGAAGAACCACTTCTACTACGCGTCGGTTCGGAAGTACCGACCAGTGTTAGTGCAGTGCCTGCCTTCATCGATTAAGGATTGGCGCGGCAAGTGGTTCTGGGTCGGCGGGCATGGGCGGACAAAGCTGCTCGGGCTATGTGTCCTACCCAATTTGGCGATGCCCAGGGTATTTATCATTCCTTTAACTGGTCTGCTGACGTCTCTTCTGATCTTTTAACTTTTCTTTGTTCTGCAGAGACTCCACCCAGGAACCTGGTGATCAGCGACTCTTTCTCGCAGAAGATTCGCTATCTGCGCGACTTCTCTCCTGTTGACCAGAGGCACTACAAGGTGTTGCTAGTCGAGGAGAATCTCCTAGCTGCCGGCTTGATTTTACCGTTCCGCGTCTCCCCCAGTCCAGTACAAGGTTCGTACACATTTGCTCTGGTCGGGTTATATTGTGTTGATTTTCATACACCTTGTAACTAATCGGGTTATTTTAATTTTCCAGTATCCCTTCCCGGCCAGGGCATCGTTCTGAGGATGGATCCTGCTGAACGTCTCCGCCAACGCTCGTAGCGCGCTTCAGCACCTGCTCGAGGGGCTCAGGCTTCTTCCCGGGGGCGCGGCTCCTACCGTCCCGCGCAGCCCCGGGATGCTCCGGCCAGGCGCCCGCCGAGCTCCGAACAGGGGGCGAGCAAAAGGGCTCGCGTCGAGGAGGGAGGACCCTCCGGGGTTGGCCGATCGACCAACCGGCCGCACCCTGCCCCTGGCCAAGAGTCACCTTTGGCCGGGTCTGTGAGCGTCACCGGCTGGGATCCTCAGCGGGTGACGGGGACCGAGGAATGGTTGGGCAGGAGGCCCCCCTTCCAAATCAGTTTCAGCCGGGCCCGCTCTCCTAGCGACGAGTCTAACCTCCCCGATGGGGTGCCAGATGCAATGGAAGCTCCTGCTCGGGCCTGGACCGAGGAGCTGGAAGGTTATGCCCGGCAGATGTCCGGTGTCGACCTCGACTACTGCTCTGCCATACTGCTTGCCCAGGCGCCGGTTTTTGCTTGGAAGGCCCAAGCCTCCCATCATGCTGCTCGGGTGAGGCATGATCGGTGACGGGAAGAGCTGCAGAAGGTCCGGGCCGACCTCACCAAGGCCAGGGACGAGGAGGCCACCATGACCGCCAAGCTCAACTCTTCTCAGGAGGAGCTTAAGACGGTGACCCGAGCTGCCGAAGTCGACAGGCAGCGGGTGTCTGACCTCACGGTGGAGGTGTCTCGGCTCCGTGCCGAACTGGAAGAAGCCCGTGCTGCGGCGCCGGATGAGATGGCGGTTTGCCAGAAGTTCAAGGTGTCGGCAGAATACAAATACGATAGTATTCTGACCTACGTCTTGTCCTTCATAGACAACATCCAGACCAACCGAGCTGCCGGTGTGGATGACGGGCCGTTGATGTCCTTTCTGGCCGCCTTCCTGGAGAAGCAGCCCCTTCCGGCCTATCATCTTCGGATGATGGAGGAGTTGCCGGAGTACCTGCCTTCGGGGTCGGAGCACCTCCTCAGGCCGGCTCCTCCTATCGATTTTATGTCGATGCCTACTCCTCCAGACGAGGTCGGCACGGAGGTTGGAGAGGGCAGCGGCGACGGCAGTGGTGATGGTGCTGCTGGTGGCTCGGGCGGAGCAGCAGCAAGTGTGGGGACAGCTCCGGAGCCAGCCGAGGCAGGTGGCGAAGAGGTGATTGAAGTTACCGATGCATAGCTCTATCCCTTATTGCACCCTCTATCAGAAGCATCAACTCCTCTATCCGAGGCACCAACCCTTGTGTTCGGCTTTTATTTAGTTCAGGTCTTTCGTGTTCTTATTTTCAACTTTCTACCTTTTGTAAGAGGTTCCGGCCTCCAAACCGGGTTATTCTTTGTAAATGAAACATATTTTTGCTCGTTTTTTTTTCGTTCTTGCTCGTATATTATAATGAATGATCAAAAAAAAACAATAAACCTGTGTTTGTTCGGCGTTTCTGTATATTCTTGTTCCTGACTTTGTCATGGGGCCATTGGTCGGGATCTGAGCTTTTAGGTGGATCAAGTATAAGCCCCCAGACTGTGTTCAGAATCCGAGCTCGTGTAATTAGCTCGGATTGAGCCGGAGCTCTAATTCAGATTCAGAACCCGAGCTTTGTAGAAGAGCTCGGATTGAGCTGGAGCTCTAATTTAGATTCAGAACCCGAGCTCTGTGGAAGAGCTCGGATTGAGCCGGAGCCCTAATTCAGATTCAGAACCCGAGCTCTGCGGAAGAGCTCGGATTGAGCCGGAGCTCTAATTCAGATTCAGAACCCGAGCTCTGTGGAAGAGCTCGGATTGAGCCGGAGCTCTAATTTAGATTCAGAACCCGAGCTCTGTGGAAGAGCTCGGATTGAGCCGGAGCCCTAATTCAGATTCAGAACTCGAGCTCTGCGGAAGAGCTCGGATTGAGCCGGAACTCTAATTCAGATTTAGAACCTGGGCTCTGCGGAAGAGCTCGGGTTGAGCCGGAGCTCTAATTCAGATTCAGAACCCGAGCTCTGTGGAAGAGCTCGGATTGAGCCGGAGCCCTATTTATACAATCATTAATTAAAAATGAACTACTTGTTTATTGAATCGAACAATTTGCAGAAGAATAGTAAAATTTACAAGGAAAAATTTCTAACACTATTGATAGTATTTCTTCAAATGCTCGGCATTCCACGGCTTAGGCAACTTCTTTCCATTTAGGTCGGCAATCTCGTATGCCCCTCTGGTCAGCACTCGGATTATCTGATAAGGCCCTTCCCAATTTGGTCCGAGTGGCCCGACATTAAGCTCCTTTGTGTGTTGGAGTACTTTTTTGAGGACCAGGTCCCCGACGTCAAATTTCCTGGCTCGGACCCTAGAGTTGTAGTACTTCTCACTTCTTTGTTTGTAAATTGAATTCTTGAGCTCGGACTCCCGCCTTTTTTCTTCCAAAAGGTCGAGGCTGCTTAGCATAGCAACTTCATTATTCTGTTCTTCGAAGTTCTGAGTCCTCCATGTCGGGATGCCGACCTCAACAGGGATGACGGCTTCCGACCCGAAAGCCAAAAAAAAAGGAGTTTCGCCTGTTGAGGTTCTGGTCGTTGTTCTGTAAGACCAGAGGACTCCTGGCAGTTCGTCTGCCCAGGATCCCTTCAGATTTTCGAGCTTTGCCCTCAAAGTATGTTTGATGATTTTGTTTATTGCTTCCACCTGGCCGTTGCCCTGAGGATGATATGGGGTGGAGAGCAGCTTTTTGATGCCAAGGTTCCTACAGAACTCATTGAAGCCAGCCGAGTCGAACTGACGGCCGTTGTCAGAGACCAAAGACTGTGGAATGCCAAATCGACATATGATAGACTTCCAGACGAAATCGGTGATCTTCGGTTCGGTTATTTTGGCGAGCGGCTCGGCCTCTGCCCACTTTGTAAAATAATCAACGGCTACCACTGCAAACTTCACTCCTCCTTTGCCCGTTGGTAGGGGTCCGATCAGGTCAATTCCCCATTTTGCGAATGGCCAGGGTGCCATTACAGAATTTAGCTCTTCTACTGGGGATTTTGTCAGAGGTGCGCATTTCTGACATCGTTCACATTTCCTTGCGAAATTGATCGCGTCCTTTTTTAGGCTCGGCCAGAAGTATCCTTGTCTAATTATTTTGAAGGCCAGAGCTTGTCCGCTAGTATGATTTCCACAAATTCCTTCATGCACCTCCCTCAGGACGTAATCAGCTTCCTGCTCGTCTAAGCATCGTAATAAAGGTAGGGAAAAACCCCTTTTATATAGAATTCCTCCTTGTAGTGTGTAGCGAGCAGACCGTATCTTTAACCTTCGAGCCTCGATCTGATCATCGGGCTCCTTCCCCCCTTCCAGGTATTGGATGATCGGGGTCATCCAATTGCTGCTATCCTCAGTAACATATATCGTCTTTTGGTTGAGGACCGAGCTCTCAATCATCCCGATATTTACTGACCCGATGTCCTCCACTCCATCACTCGTTGCGAGTCGAGCTAAGGCGTCAGCTTGGGTATTCTTAGTTCTTGGGATTTGCTCGGCTCGAATCATTCTGAAGTCTGTCAAGGCCAGTTCTACCGACCTTAAGTACCTTGCCATCTTGTCATCTCTCGCGGCATATTCCCTCGAGACTTGGTTGACAACGAGAAGTGAATCACTGAACACTTCATGATCGTCAGCTCCGAACTATTTGGCCATTTCTAATCCGGCCAGCAGAGCCTCGTATTCTGCTTCATTATTTGTTGCTGGGAATTTGAACCTTAGGGTCGAGCAGAAATACTTATTTGTGGGGCTGATGAGCACGATTCCAGCTCCGGCTGCTGCTTGTGTTGACGACCCGTCAACGAACATTTTCCAGGGCTTCTCGATTTTTTCCTCCTCAAGTACGATTGTAGGAGTGAATTCGGCAATGAAATCTGCTAGGGCCTGCCCCTTGATTGCTGTTCTGGGAGAGTACTGGATGTCATATTGCCCGAGCTCGACGGACCATTTCAATAGTCGTCCTGATGAATCAGGTCGGGAGAGGACCTGCTTTAGTGGAAAGTTCGTTAATACCTCGACTTGATGGGCCAAAAAGTATGGCCTTAATTTCCTGGCCGAAATGACCAGAGCATATGCGAGTTTCTCCATGGCCGGGTATCTGAGCTCGGCGTCATGGAGAGATTGGCTAACATAGTACACCAGCTGCTAGGCTGTTTTTTCTACTCGCACAAGGACTGCGCTGATCGCGTAGGACGATATTGCCAGGTAGAGCTGCAACTTTTCCCCGACCTCGGGTTTTGCTAGCACTGGTGCCTCCATCAGGGCTCTCTTAAGTTCTTCCAATGCCTTTTCGCATTCATTGTTCCATTCAAATTTTCCGTCCCTTCTGATCAGGTCGAAGAACGGTCTACATTTGTCAGTCGACCTTGATATGAATCTGTTCAGTGCGGCGACCCTTCCCATTAGGCTCTGTACATCTTTCACTCTCCTCGGAGGTGTCAGCTTTACTATTGCGTCTATCTTCTCGGGGTTAGCTTCGATTCCTCGCTGGCTAACCATATACCTCAAAAAATTTCCCGAGCTGACTCCGAACGAGCATTTCTTCGGATTGAGCTTCATCCTGTATCTCCTCAGAATGTCGAACATCCCTGCTAGGTCGGCCATATGATCCTCCAGTTTTTTCGATTTTACCAACATATCGTCTATATAGACCTCCATGGTTTTGCCTATCTGAGCTGCAAACATTTTGTTGACCAGCCTCTAGTAAGTAGCCCCGGCGTTTTTTAAGCCGAAAGGCATCATTTTGTAACAATATTGAGCTCGGTCAGTAACGAACATGGTGTGTCGCTGGTCGTGTTCGACCATCGGAATTTGGTGATAACCCGAATAGGCATCCATGAAGCTCATTACTTCATGACCTGCCGTCGTGTCGACCAGCTGATCGATGTTCGGCAAGGGAAAACAGTCCTTGGGGCAGGCTTTGTTGAGGTCGGTAAAATCCACACACAGTCTTCATGCCCCATTGGACTTTTTTACCAACACTGGGTTGGCAACCCAAACTGCATACTCACATTCCCGTATAAAACCATTGCCGAGCAATTTCTGGACCTCCAGTTCTAATCCCTCGTACCTGTCCGGACTGAGCCTGCACCTTTTTTGTACTACCGGTTTGGCAGCGGGATCGATATTCAGATGATGGCATGCATCCTCTGGTCGGATGCCTTCCATGTCTTCGTGACACCAAGCGAAAATGTCGGTGTTCTTGGCTAAGAACGCTATGAGTTCTTCCCTGAATGGCTCTCTTAGGTTCCTGTCAATCTTGAGCTCCAGCTCGGGTCTGTTCTCATCCAGTCGGACCACATCCTGTTCTTCCATCGATGTGGCCCGTTTCTTCGGTCTTTCCATCCTGGGATCCAAAGTCTCCCATGTAACATCCTGGTCGGCCATCCCTTCGTCCGACCTCTGGTTGATTACTCCGGAATTGGTGTTGTCCTCCAGTGTACTGGATGGATTTATCTGCTCTGCTTGGGCGAGCGTCGGCTCAGGTTCTGGATCTAGCTCGATGAGTTTCGGGCCATCCTCTAGCCCCGAGCCAGGGACCTGATTCCCTCCTGCAGCTTCATGAACTGTCTCCTGCTCAATCATATTGAGTTCTCTTGGCTTTAAACCCGACTCACATTCCCGAGCCGCGGTTTGATTGCCACGGATTACATATACCTCGTCCCCAACTGGGAACTTGATTGTCAGGTGATGAACTGATATGATGGCTTTTATCTTAGCCAAGAGTGGTCGTCCCCAGATTGCGTTGTATACCGAGTTCACATCCACTACCTTGAACTCGGTCGTAGTATGAACAGTCTTCTTTCCGGCTCCGAACACGACCTTCAGCTCGCACGTCCCTATCGTTCGTGTTATATGGCCTCCGAACCCTTGGATTGAGTCCGAGCAAGGTTGCAGATCCGATTCTCGGAGCCCTATTCTTTTGAATGTATTCAGATGGATGATATTAGCATAGCTCCCTGTGTCGACCAAGACTCTATGGACCATTGTTAGGCCAATGTTCAAAGACACCACCAAGGCATCGCTGTGAGGTTGCACTCTTCCTTCGGAATCCTGCTCGGTGAACGTTATTGGTACGTGTATCGGCTCCGTCCTTGGCGGGTTACATCGTTGGTATCCATTTCTGGCCTCCCTAATTTGTTCTCTTCTCATCCTTTTGGACTGTCTCTGTTCACCATAGTTGTTGTTCACCAACGTGTGGACCTCTCGGATTGCTCCTTGCTGAGGTGGTGGTGGGAGTTGTTATGGCCTCTGCTCAGGATGCTTAACGTATTCCTTGAGGTGACCTCTATCAATCAGCCTCATGAGCTCAATCAGAAGAGCTTTGCATCTATCTGTATCATGTCCCGGAGCTTTGTGGTATTGACAGTACCTGTTCTGATTTAACCGAGCGGGATCAGCTTTCATTGGCCTCGGGATGGGCAGGATATTTTGGCCTTGAAGCTCGGTAAGCATCTGGGCGGGACTTACTGTTAGGATCTGTCTGACCCGATCTAACTCCTCGGTTTGGTAGACCTTAAACCTCGCCCGAGGGTTTGAAAGGTGTATTCTTCCTTCTCTCCTTCACTTCTCCTTTCTCCTGGCTTGGTCTTTCTTCTAGGATCGCCTCCTCGGCACCGATATATCTCTCGGCTCGGCTCAGGAAATCATGATACGTCTTGGGGCCTTGTTCGTGGACATTCCACCAAAACCTCGTTTTTGGACGGAGGACGGCCATGATCGCCATTAGCACAGCGTCATCGGAAATATGTTCTATTTCAAGAACGAGCTTGTTGAACCTGTCCATGTATGATCTTAGGGACTCGTCTTTTCCCTGCTTGATATTTACTAGTCTTTCTTTTGGGGTAGACCTTATTTTTGATCCCATGAACTGGGTGAGAAATAAATCAGTCAGCTCTTCCCATCCTCTGATCGAATAATCTAGTAACGAGCGAAACCATCTTTGAGCTCGGTCACCGAGCGTTAAAGGGAAAGCTTTGCACATAAGCTCCTCGGATATGCCCTGAAGCTCCATCCATGAGGTATATTTATCCACGTGTGAATTTAGATCGGTTTCTCCATTATAAAGACCAATCGGTGGTACTTTAAATTTTGTGGGAGTGATCTGATTTGATATCCGGTCCATGAAAGGTGATGTCTTCTTTCGTCTCCTTTCTTGCTCGGGCCTCGGCTTTTTAGCCTCAATCTCAGCTAGCCTTCGTTTAAGCCTGTGCTCTTCCTTCTCCTCATCTACCGAGTAGTCACTGCGCGCCCGCTTCTCGTCCCGCCGATACTCATCCTCAAAATCCAGAGCTTTTATTAATTTCCTGGCCTCACGAGCCGAGGTCGGTCCGAGTCGGTCAAATACGCTACGAGTTTTGGTTCGAGCTTCTGACCGTGTCGGGCAGATTTGAGTTCCTGTCCGACTTCTTTCAATTATCACTTCTTTTCCCTTATCCTTCCGTCTGATCTTTGGCTTGTCTAAGGATTGGGTATCCTCAAGATCGTGAGTCATTTTGTTCTTTTCCCTAGCCTCTGCCTCCTTGAGCCTGTCGTTGAGCTGTGACATCATGGCTTTTATTTCTTCGAAGGTCATCTCCATCCCTCTGGGCTCGGCTGATAACGGGATGCCCAGTGGGATCCTTCCCTGTGGTGTGTTGGTCACTACACCCAGGGTGTCATGTGGCAAGTGCTGACCTGATCCGCTAGGAACCAGGTTCTGATTTCGGGGGTCGGGCGAGTCTCCCACTTCTTCGTGATTTTTGAGCATGTTGGTTGTCATGGAGCTATGTGTTGTTTTTCAAGCCCCTTCCTTTAGTGCCAAATGTTGACGTCAGATTTTGTAGAGCACAAAATCCTAGCCTAACACCAAAAGAGTATGCCCGGCTCGGGTAAACTGAATCGAGCAAATAATAAGAAAAAATCGAATAAAGTAAGAGAAAGACGGTGCCCGGTGCCTACTCGGGCAAATTTGCTAGGCTTCTTCTGGTCGGCCTCTTCTGGCCGGACAGAACGTTTCTATTATGAAAGATGAGAGTAAAAGCTCTCTAATTGCAATGAATACAATGATTTCGGATCCTCTTTTGAGAGGGTTTAGGGTCCTATTTATAGGCTAGACCCTAGATATGAATCTTGGACTGTAACGCCCCAAAATCTTTCGTTAAAAATATCAGAGTTTTTTGTTTTTGGGCGTTAAGAGAGAAAAATGAAAGAGGCGTACATGATATAAAATAGAAGAAAAAGGAGGGGATAAGAAGAGATACTCTTAAACCATCGGATACAACCGATAAAAGAGAGTTTAAAACATTACGCAGCGGAAAAACATCAGGATCTTTTACAAAGATGAGGAAATACAGTTAACATTTTACAAAACGTGGAACATCGTTTCAGCATAGCTTTAAAGACAAAACCGGACAAAGGACACCGCCGATAGGGCACCCCTCTCTCTATGCGTCAAGGTTCTCTTCTTCTCCTGTAGTGTGAGTACAGATTAAGGGGGTGAGTGCGTTGAATACACTCGTGGGGAATAACATCCGCATCTTATAACAGTCAACAGTTATACATACCAGGAATATAACACTCAGCCACGTTGCCACAGTATAACATGATCACGTAATCATAACATATGTCTCATCATTTAGGACTTCTCAATCATACTTTGAAATAGGGAAAACTGTAAACAGTTACAGAGTTAGAAATTACCCCCACCTCGTTCGGTGGTTACCACGTGAGTAGCGAGTCCAGAGATCTCGTGTCTCAAATCTCGTATCTCAAATCCCGTATCTCGATGTTCAATCCAACTGATAGCCTACATACGTAACGGTGTTCTTAGATCCTTAAAAACATAATTAAAGCGATAACAGACTCCGGCGGAGAAACGATCGTAAAATACGCGACAGATCGAGAGCTCTAAAGATCGGAGTTGAAGAAATGAGAGTGGATATCCAATCCATATGGCTGAGATGATAGAGAAAGAAATTTGGGGCACGACGGAAAAAGAATGCAATCGGAGTTCAAACGAGCTCAAACAGAGCATTTTAAGTTTAGGGGTAAAACGGTAATTTTGGTCAAAGGGTTGACTTTGACCGGGCCCACGACCCTCGGTCAATGACGTCTCGTCGGCGATGACTCGAAATGGATGAACAACGAGGTTCGGATCGAAAACACGGCGTCGGGTGCGCGTCGGCACCCGACGGGTGCGCATGGGCGCGCACGGTGCGCGCGGCTTCCCGACACCCGACGGCTGCCGAGTTTTCTCGGCAGCTGCTGCACCCGGCGCACACCTGGTCGAGTTTTCTCGGCCAGGACCTTCCCAGCTTTCCCGACGGTGGCCTGCTCGAGCAGGCTACTTCCCGGCGTCGCTACCACCTACCTCGCCGGATACCTCGCACCTCCGGCCGTCCATAGCCGGATTCCGGCATGAATAGTGCCCGGAAAATTCGCCGCAAAATCCTTCGAAGTCACATTTTTCGAAAAAACCAAACCTTCACCAAAACTCCGGCCGGCGACTTCCCGTCGCCGGCGACCACTCCCAGTACCTCCGCCGGCGACCCCTCGTCGCCGGCAACCCATTCCGGCCAAGCCGAACCACCATCACAGCCTTTACACCCTCTTGCATAAACACACACACACACTTACGTATTACACACACACACACTGATCTTCCCAGCTCCGGCCGGCGGCCTTCTGCCGCCGGCAACCACCACTCATCACTCTCACCTTGGCCGGCGACCCCCAGTCGCCGGCCACCACCACCGTTGAGCACATACACACACAGCAAGTTACACACACAAACACACAGCGTATGGTGTACCACACACACACACTGTTATTCCTTGGCCGGCGGCCACCAACCGCCGGCGACCCACCAAACCACCTCGCCGGCGATCTCCCGTCACCGGCCATCCCTTCCCGCACGGCGGCGCCACCATGCGCCGCCCCAACAGCATGCAAACACACTCACACACTAACACACCTACATACACACACACATGCACGAATACACATATATATACACTGTCCTTCTCCGGCTCCGCCACCCACGGCGGCGCCGGCACTCCAGCGTCTGGCCACGACCTCCGGCAACCTCCGGCAGCTTCTCCGGCGCGGTGGAGAGAGAAAAACAGAGGAGAGAAAGAAGGTGGTGGAAAGGATTAGGGTTAGGGTTTAAGAGGCTGTTTTTCGCCGTTTTCCGGCGAAGGAGAAATCGGATTTGAAATCCGAGACCTATCCTAGATTCGTCTTGTCGAGACGAACGTCGTGTGCGAAAATCGTCCGATTCCGACAACGTTGGATTTTCCGGCCATCGGCCGGCGGCAGCGCCGCCGGTGGCCCGCCGGAGACAGAATCCCGGAAAAAGAAAGAGAGGAGAGAGGGACTTACTCGTTTTCGTCGCTTTCGGCTCGTTCGGAGAAACGGTGAAAAACGAATCGGGAGAGCCTCTATTTATAGAATTCGGAAAATTACTATTCATCGAAAATATCTCCGTCACTATTCATCCAAAATATCCCGTCACTATTCATCAGTTGATTTTTTCAAAGTTACTATTCACGTAAATATCTTCCGGTTTTCCGGATCTTCCGATTTTACCTTTTCCGTCGCCGTTCGAGCTACGGGTCTCCGATTGACCCCTAGTTCGTTTCTATTTTCTCGTCTTTCTAAGACGCATCTTATGGTATGAAAATATTCTATATACCATGTCCAAGAAAATTATCCGTCTAAGTCCCGTGTTAAACACGTATCTGAAACGCACGTAATAAATTAAACAGTCAAAGTAAACGCGCATACCTATTAAGTCATACGTTAAATATTTAATTTAATCAATTATGCTCATTTTGATCCGGGGCGCTACATGGACAATAAGAAATAAATCCCTAGGATTTAGGGTCTAAATAAGGTAAATTTAGATTTAATCCTATCTAAATCGGACACGATTTGGTGTAGGATTTGTTCCATTTTTTATGGATTCATAGAACTCTTGTCTGCTCATCTGGATCTTTCAGCTCGGATGCTTTTGGTCGGATCCTCCCGTTACGGTCGGCCATACTGACCAAAATGGGTACCCAGGACCGCCGACCCACTGGGCTCGGATCTGTCATTATGGTCGGTCCGACCATGTTGGGTACCACTTCAGCTCGGTTCGATCCCTGGTTTTCCCTCACCCGGGAATCTGATCCGGTCGGGCGAGCAGGGGATCAACAGAAGAGATCTAAGAACAATAATGCGACGATATACTAACGGAATGTCGACGGAATTCCCTCAGGAAACTCATTAAATTTATTTACATATCACCGATAGTATTCCGATGGAAAGCCATCAGATTTGCTAAAGTAATATTTTCCTTCGGCTTTCCCGATTGAACTTTGTCAATCAAATACCGATGGAATGTTCTGTCGGCAACAAAAAACAAAACAATATCATTTTCCACCGCGTAGGAAAAAACACCAAGATAGCATCGTTTTGGCCTAAATTACTGATGAAAGTTCTGTCAGGAATTACATCGCTATACCCTAAATTTAGGTTGTAGCAATTTTTTAAAGAAACCTTATTTTGATGGTTTTATTCTAATAATCTAAAATTAATTACGGTTATATTATATTAATAATCATAGCATACCATTTGCATAATATTGTTATATTATAATAATTGTGTATGTAAGTGTGACACACGTACGTATATGCATGTATATATAATTGGATATGTATTTATATCTTCAAGGAAATGAACATTTTTTTTATTAATTTTGACAATTATCATTATTTATTTTATGTTTTCACAAGTTAACTTCCTCAAGTTAAATTATTATATAACATTGTGTAAATAATATCAAATTATTTAAAAAAATATATAAAATATTAATTAATAATTTAAAATTAATATAAAATAAAAATATAAAAAATAGCAAAAAATTAATAAAAATTAAATACATAAATAATATAAAAATAATTAATAAATATAAAAATCTTAAAAACATAAAGATAATATGAATATAATTTTAATAATGCAAATATATAAGATTTTATCTATATATATGTGTGTAAATACTTACAAATAAGATAAATGGATATTAGTATAGACAATCGGTTATATAAAACATATAAATAAATTGTAACTAAAATATTTTTTTTAGATAATATAGAATAAGAGATTATAATTTTAATAATATAAAATAATTAATAAAAATTTGATAAATATATTATTATTATTTAACTACTTTAAAAATATGTAAATAATACAAAAATAGTAAACTAATCATAAAATTAAAAAAATATAATATATAAATATAATAACTTAATATTAATGATTAATTTTTTGTAAAAATAATTATTTTTAAATTTAAATATGCAAGTAATTTAAATTTGAGTGATATATTGAATATGGATATTAAATAAAATTATAGTGGAAGGTAATTTGGTCAAATAAAGATTGATTTAATATTTCTACATTTTATTTGTAGTTATCAATCATAAAATATAATCATAATGATTATCTCATTCATTTCATATTCCTTTGTGATACCAATCATAGGAATCCTTATTTTTATATCATTGTTTTCCCATCACCATTCCATTCTTGAGTTAATTTCATTCCCACCTAATTCCATTCCAGTGTCTAAGTTCATGTGTCCAAATAAAATTTCATGTGAGGTTTAAATATATAAATACTTGAATAAAGAACAAGGATACAATTTTTTTTAAATATACGATTTATTTATCGGCAAATTAAAGAAAGATGTTTAAATTAAGATATACTTGAAACGATGTTGTTTTGATGTAAATAAATTATTTTTTAAGATTGTGTGGCTTATGTGACATCTCACGTGGACACATGAACTTAGACAACAAATAATAAATTCGAATTGCAACATTGAATGGACGTTGTGGCTTTTTTTGCTAATTATATAAAAAGTTATGATATTATTGCAATTTTGGAAATGTGGTGATTTTATTTTGCAATTAGATTTTTAAATTTGTTTTTGTTGGGAATGAAATAGCATTTGACATGACATGTGACGTGGCATGTTTTCTGAACACGTGGACTCCGGTCATCGGAAAATATAAATTTGGTCTAAATTGCAATGGTAAAGAAAGGTCGTGATTTTTTATTGTTTTTGTAATTATTGAAAAGTGGGGATAAATTTGCAATATTTGAAAAAGTGGTGATTACGTCTATATTTTATGAATTGAATTAACTTTTTTTTTATATATATAAATTAAGATAAGTCGGATGAATATCGTTCCAAAAGTGCATATTCTGTGTAATTTGACAATATTTAGGGGGAACAAAGTAATTTTAAATCAGCTAGGCCCTCTAAGATTATCTTTTTTAATTTGTTGTGATAAAGGTTTATGCTTTAATTTTTCCAGTCCAGCATAAAGTTGTTTGCTTTCAAGAAAAAAAAACATTTAAAAAAGGGTGCATGATTGATGGCGTTTAAAGCCCGAGACAGTATTTTTCTGTTTTTCTTTTATTTGCAGTTAAAGTTGCAGTTAAAGGAAGATATATTATTTTCTCTTTAACTTTATATCTTCATCAATTAGGCATGTTACACATTTGGTGTTATCCAACGTCTTTCTTTGAGAAAATCAACTCGCTTTTTCTCCACATTAATGCATATCTGTAAAACCAAGAAAAAAATTGTGAGCTATGCTCTTGATTTTATAATTTTTTTTAACGATTATTAATCCATGGATTTGTTGATTTTCTCAATTAATCATATGGGATGACCTCTTGAACCATAAGTGATGAGACCCAACTCAATTTCCTTGAAGCATACAGAGAAAATTAATCTTTGTGTTGTAACTTAGCATTGTCCGCATTCTACCATCAATTTATGTATTTCAATTTTGTTTCTCTATTTTTTTTTTTTTTTAATTTGATTCGGTTTGACTCAAAATATCATTTTCTACCTACATAGAAGTTATAATTGAAAGGTCCACATTAACAATTCTGACATCCACATAGACAAAAATCAAAATTTCGAGCAAACTCGATGAAAATTGGAAAAAAAAGTGATAGTTAGAGAACCAAAATTCGAATATATAAAATTGATTGTAAAATAATGCAAAAACATATAAGACAAGATTTAAAATTCTTAATTAGTCGAGCTAGTTTTATAGAAGGCTAAGTTACAATATCAATTAATGGGATAGTTTTAATTTTGGCACCCCCTAGTAAATTCCCTTTTCAGTTGTGATGGTTGGTATTCTATCAATATTTGAAATTGTATCAAGTTTGGTACATATATTATACTGTCAAATTTTATAAATATCTAGCGGAAATGTACAAATTGTGATGGAAAGTTGTGCTCAATATTGTTAATTATTTTGAAATGGTACTCAGATTCGGTAAATTTCCTTTAGATTTGGACGGAAAGTTGATGGAAATACCAATCTTGATTCAATTTCAAACATTGGATACCAACTCTGAAAGTCGCAAAAATTACGTGGGGTATTGCAACTGAAATAGGGATTTACTTAAGGGGCCAAAATTAAAATAAACCCTTAATTAATTTTGAGTTTTGAACTTTCTCCCATTCTTATATCAATTAGATTTAACTTCGAACTGAATCTTATCTTCAAGCTAAATATTAATTTGTATTATGCACCTTTTTTTTCTTTTTTTTCTTTTTTCTCGAGTCTGGTTTGGATGGGTTAGATTTCGACAAGCTGTGATGTTTATATTTGTACTGATGAAACTATTTATAAGAAAAGTCCAAGTGATAAAATGTTTGTAGATGCCAACTTACCGGTGGCTACTGAGGAAAAACACTAAGACAAAATCCTGCAATGTGTATCACCCATGAAGTAAACATGAAAGAAGCTCTAGAATGGTCTGAAACATTGAGGTAAGGCTTGTAAAACTGTGTATTCTGCCAACCTACGTATATATGTACCGATTGCTATCTTTGTGAGAAAAAGGTAAATACTTCATATATAAAAAAGAGACTATATATTTAGGATATCCGGGAAAGGAAAATCAACATATATATATGATCGAGATGAAGTTGAAAAACCGTACACTTCAATTAATCCATTTAAATTAAATCTATCTATAAGTTGCATTTCAAAAAAAAAAAAATTATTAGCGACAACAAAAATATTGACGGGAAAATATTGATAATTGTTAAAAACATTTAGCAATAATATTCTATCACTAAATTGTAATCAATTAAAGGTCTTCTCACAAATAATTTTTTTACTATAATCAGCTTGTTGTTGCTTATACATTGAAGATCACATCATGTTGTTGCCTTGTCGCAATTAGTTTTTTTTTTTTTAAATTATTTCATGATTAATTTTTTGTGATAATTTGTTGATTTATATCATATATTTTTTGCAACAATATGTTGTAAAAATAGACAACTTTTGTAGTCACTAAAAAGTTCATTGTAAATATTCCTCTTTGTTGTAAAGTTGGGATCTGTTTTCTATTAATTTTATTTTTTTAAATGCTATTTCTTGGATTAATTGACATTACATGTGATTATTGGAGAAAATCAGTGAATCCCTGTACTAATCATTGTTAATAAATTCATCAAATCAAAATGCGCGCCAGCTTTCTCTTCAAAAGACCAATAATTAACCAAAAAAAAACACATCATTACAAGACGTTATATATGCATTAATGAAGAAAAAGTGGGTTACTTTTTGTAAACAAGACGTTAAATAACACCAAACGTGTAACATACCTAGCTAAAGGGGGTCTTCACTGATTGATGAAATAAAGAGTCAAAGAGAAAAGACTATATCTTGCATTAACTCAAATTATTTGACAAAAATAATTTCACATTCATTTTTCTTGATTTGCGATTTGAAACAACATGACAAAGAGGGACATGAAACCTATTGATTCCACATAATGCTATATTAGCCTTAAAAGACTCCATAGTGAAGTTTTTGAAAGGACCACCAGTAAGAATTTCTCTATTAAAGCATTGAAAGAGACATTAAAATGGCAAAGGTGTTGAAGGTTTTCAATGGATTTTGGGATGGAACCAGAAAGGTTATTGTAAGAAAAGTCTAGTGCTCCAATTAAGCATGCTCCCAACAGATATATGAATGGTACCTTCGAGTTTATTATGTGCCAAAGATATATAAATCAAAGTTTTTAAATTCCCAATGGTGGTTGGGATAACTTTATTGATTCATTGATAGCTTTATTTTGGTTGCTGCCAATAAATTACCTATCTCCGTAGGTAAAATTGAACTTAATGAATTATTGAATAGGTTTGGTATCAACAAGTCTTTGAGGCACAACAAGTTTGGTGGTATGCTGCTTGGAAGCGAGAGAAACCTCTTTTAAAGAAGAGACATTTCCTAGACATTCAGGAATTGGGCCTTCTAATTGATTGTTGCCTAAACCTAGGCTAAACAAGCTGTGTAAATCACACAGACCTTTAGATAAGACACCTGTAGCCATGCAAACAACTAACTTTGTTATATGCCTTATTTGTTATTACTAACTTAATTTGAATCTATCATGAATACTTGTGAAGTTGTTGTCGGAGAGAGACAAGGTTTGTATCTTTGTAAGATATCCAATTTCTTTTGGTAGAACGCCTTCTAAGAATGAGAAGTAAACATTACATGCGTGACCAATATAAAGAAACAAGTTGTATCATGCATGAATCTATCCTAGTCAATTATTTATTTATAGTGTTTAAAATCTTAATAAGAAGATCAAAATCACTTCTTTTTAATATTTTTAGTCAAAACCACATTTGGAGTTAATCACTTTTACTACTATAATCCGAAAACAACCCATTAGTGTTTGTGGAATCGGACCGGTCATCAAACCGTTCGAGCTATCAATTTGGGATTATAGCAGTAAAAGTGATTAACTCCAAATGTGCTTTTGACTAACCGGCCCCACTGGTTAAAAAAAAATTATGAATATTTTTCTAAAATTTTGTTATATTATGTAATTTTCTAAATTTATAGATGATGATGATAATAATAATGATAATACTTTCAAAATCTTGTTTAGTATGAATGATAAATCTAAAATCTTTATCAATAAAGTATAAAATATTATTCAAAATAGTACATAATATATATATATATATATTTATTTGTATAATAGAACATCAAAACTATATTTTCTCAATTTTAAAAAAACTTAAAAAACTCATTAAGTTTCATAATATATAAAATTTCTCTTAAAAAATATGAACATATTTTCCCATTAAGTTGTCCACATTGAAAAAAAACCAAAGAAAATATGAAATGTTGTAGTATAATTAATGTATGCATTTATCCAACATTGATTGAGAGTTAAAACTAGCATTGAGGTCATGCACTATAAATGATGTTAGTGTCTGTGCTCAAGTTTGTCCCACGTTGATTGTGCATCAAAACTAGCATTGAGTCATCTATTATAAGATGCCAGTGTTTTGTGCTCAGGTTTGTTCCACATTAATTGTGGATCAAATCCAGTGTTGATGTCATGCATTATAATTTATAAATAATGCTATTGCCTAGTAGTATTTATTCCATAATTTTTAAATGTTTAATAAAAATTTAAAAAAAATCAAAATTTGAAAAAACAATACTAATAAATGATTCTACCAAATTTTTGTCCAGTTTTTGCCAGTTTTGGCCGGTTGAATACAAAAAATGGTTTTTAGATCCTAATGGAATAGGACTAGGAACCGGTTTGCGGTCGAATCGGTTGGACCGGCCGGTCCGATCCTTTCCCACAAACATTGTAACCTATTTTGATAAATAAATAGAAATTTATTTGACAATTACAACATTTTCTTAAATTAAATTAAAATTAAATTAATCTAATATGTAGAATAAAAAATAAATTAAATAGTATGAGGAATATTACCGGACAACTCATTTTCGTATAGAGAAAGTATGACCAAGTTGCTTAAATTGCCAATATTAGCAGGAATGCAACCTTTAATGTTGTAACTGTAAGCAAAGAATTGTTCGAAAGGATGATAAAAAACTAACTTTGTTATAACCTCATTTGTTATTACTAACTTTGCATGTTTGTACTCTGAATCTATCATGAATACCTGTGTAGTTGTAGTTGAGATGCAACCATTTTATTTTTGTAAGATTTCCAGTTTCTTTCCGTAGAACACCCGCTAAGAATGATAAAAGTAAGCATTACACTGGTATAAATAAACTTGTTGCATCTAAAGCTACTTTCTTCTTTTTTTAGTCAAAAGTATTAATGTTAGTGTTAGCAACCTCTAAAAAGTTATTAAGTAAATCAATTTTAAGCTATAACTTAAAAAAAGTGATTCTCTATATTTGACATAGTATTTGAGCTATTTAAAGTGTTTTACTCGTCAGATTCTGGTTAAATAAAGTAGGAAAAAACATAACTTTTAAAGCAACAAAATTCATACTTCAATGTGATTATAATTTATACTGGGAAAATTGCAAATTTAGGATACTAACTTATGGTAATTCACCATTTAGGGACATTATCTTTTCGAGTTTTGAAATTGAAACACTATCTTTCATAATTGGGCGAATTTAGGACAAATCAGCCCGAATCAACGAATTTCGGCCAGTTGGCAAGCTTAAGTCACGTGCCTCTACTAGTCCGGGCTTCTTGCTGATGTGGCTCACTTTAAATAAATTAATCTTTTGTTCAATTTATCCAAATCACTTCTCTATTTTTAAACACTGCCAATCTTTTGCTATATATGATTTTTCTACAGTAAGCATTTTTTAAATAAAGTTAATTGCAAACGCCCACCTCTTAAGTTGTTGTAGGAGAGATCCAAGGTTTCGATCATGGTAAGATTCCAAATATCTCTTGAGAGGTTCCCACTAATCTGGTTCATTCGAGCAGAAAATATAACTAGGCTACAAAGATTGTTAATCTCTCTTGGTATATCACCAGCAAAAAAATTATAATTTTTTGAGGTAAAATGTAATATAGAACGTCAAAGAAAATACTCGCTGCATAAAAAAAAATTATGTTCATTGAAAGTACAATTGATCTGTACCATTTAAATTGTTGTACCCAAGATATAACACTTGAAGCGAACCTAACTTTCCGATTTTAGGTGGTATCTGTCCACTGAAAGAGTTGAAAGACAATGATAGAATTCGAAGTTTTGAACATTGGGATATATTTGATGGGATTTGGCCGCTAAGGTGATTCTGAGAAAGGTGCAACTCTTCAAGAAATTTGTCCAATTTCTTGCAAGAATGTGATGAGGGTCTAATGCGGTGTTTGCTTTGATCTGTGGCAAGGTTTGTAGTTGCTTCAACTATGTAAAACATTTGGCAAAAATGTAATAGTAATTGATCTCCATTTATGGCTGCTAGAGAGTCTAATGCCAGAATACATTCATTCATATATGGTTCACCTCTAAAGATTATATATGCAAGTGCTTGACAATTAATTAATAGAGTTGGAATGATAAGTTCCCAATTATGGAAGTGGGAATGATAGAGACAAATCATTAGAAAGATGTAATGAAGAAGATGTTGGAAATAAGGACGAGGCCGCTGAAACTTTAAATAATTACATAACTGACGTGTATTTTAGTAATTTTGAAATTAATTAGGGATAAAATTCATAGAAGAAAAAAGTTAGGGAAAAACTCAATTTTCATCTTCTAACTTAGGCTTTGTCCAATTTTGGTGCAATATTTTTTCATTTTTCAATTTTAGTCCGCTAACTTCTAATTTTATCCAATTTAAGTCCGATTTTAGGCACATCAGCAAATTTGGTGGCCACGTTGCCTACGTGCCACCGGATTTGCTGATGTGGCCACCGGATTTGCCTACGTGGCCATCGGATTTGCTGACGTGCCTAAAATTGGACTTAAATTGGATAAAATTAGGAGTTAGAGGACTAAAATTGGAAAGTGAAAATATACTGCACCAAAATTGAACAAGGCTAAGTTAGAGGACAAAAATTGAGTTTTTCCCAAAAAGTTATGATGCAATAAGTTATATATACAAATTATACTAATATAAAAGTAAAAAAGTTGATAAAAATTACAAATATGCCACTTTTTTACTAAAATATGTCATGTGTGAATCACCATTCCCACTTACAATACATACCAATCAAAAGAATATAAATGAAAGTAAGAATGATGATTCCATTCGCACCCTATTCTATCATATACCAATCATGCCATAAGAGAAAAATGTATAGAATTGAGACCTGGATAACCAACAATAATAATCCCAAAGTAATCCCCATATTTATCACGGATATGCTCAACCTATGAAAAAAAACAAAGAATGATGAGCAAACAGCAGCAACAATTTGCAGATATAGAAACAAAGAATTCCACGGTGAAATTATGAGATCTTTGTGTAGAGCGAGGACGTTTTGGATGTTGTTGGATTTGATGGTAGCGAGGGCATGGTCGATCAAATCAACAGGCATGTTGGTGCAGTGAGGTGCATCACAGTCTCGATGCAGACTATGTTCTGCATTCGAAAAGCGATCTCGAGAGTGAAATCAGCACGGTGCATCAACCGGCGCCGCAGGTGATGTCGTAGAAGGAAGGGTTGTGGGCAACCATATGCTCCATTCATTTGAAGAGGTTGTCGACGTCATTGAAGTGTGGAAATCGACCCAACTTTGCTTCTTACTAGGTCGATTGAGACTCAAAACAACAACAACAACAACTCGAATTGATTACGGACAAATGCTAGAGCTGAAATTTGGAAGACTTTGATTTGGGAAGAGAATCAATTGAGGTGAATTGATTGGAACAGAAAGTAGGGTTCACAAATTTGGAAGGAAGAGAAGCCACGTTGCCACCAAAATGAGAGTGGTGGTTAACTTCCTTCAAAAGTTGACGGTTTTTAGACGGCGAGGACCAAATCTGATTACTTTTAAATAACTTGTGAATTACTTATGATGAGGTGTGACTTATGGGTACCAAACCTGAAATAAGGCCTAGTTTCGAGTACCAAATCTAAAATTAACCATTTTTATTAGGTGGGATTTTTTTGTTGTATTTTGAGAGGTGTGATCTGTAGTTTTCAAAAAAAAAATTCGTCCAAAATACACGACATCTCTTCTAGTATATATCAAAGGAGATCACCTTGTGATTAAATCATTTCCCTTCTAAAAAAATGCAATCCAAACCATTCCTGTGTCAATATTAAATAATTACACTAATTTAGTTCTTAATTGAGATAAATTTTATTTCAAAAACACCATTGTTTCTTATATAGTAATAATTTTATTAATTGAAAATCAAAATCTCTAAGTGCATGCATCAATATCACATTGTTGGTTATCCGTAATTTTTATTGTTTTAAAGGTGGGAAAGACAAAAAAAAACACATATAAGAACTTGTTAAGATATGATTAACTATACATCTAATTAAGTTTATTAAAATAATATTTTTTAGAAAAAGAGGTTGATATACTTTAAAATAATGAAATAAAAAATAATTTCTGATAAATGACACTATTACACAAGTTCACCTAATTGTGTACCAAATAATCTATTGAAAATTTGACTGTTTTATAAAACACCTAATTCCTTTGAGTTTTTTTGGTTAAAAATACATAAAATTACATTAAGAAAAAAGAAAAAAAGAAAAAAAAGGAAAACAAGGTAATAAAATAAGGGATCCAATTTCTAACGGTAAAATTAGAACATAAAATAAGGTGAATCCAATCTTTAATAGTAAAATTAGGACTTTCCTTATTTATTAACCCTAAGATGGTAAATAAATAATAAGCAAGCCACCATAAATAAATCATTCTTGTTCTTTAAATTGTCGGTCATCTTTTTTCTTCCCTTTTCTCTCTATATATTCATTCATTTTTCCAACTCCTCACACTCATATTCACACTTGAAAGCGTGAGAAAGCTTAAAGATAATCTTCACTTAAATTTGTAAATGTTAGTAATTTTTCCTTGGGGTATATACTTGAAAAAATCTTCAGTTTCTGATTTGTCCATATTTGTTGACCAGTTTTTTACGAATGCTTTAGGGAAACATTAAGTATGTCGTCAGATCTGTATTGCTCTCTGGGTGTGAATCAAAGAGTTCTTCCTGTGGAACAATTGGTGCTGGAGACTCTGTAAACTGGTGGCTATGGCGTTGAGATTGTCCTGAAGAATATGGAATACAAGGCTATTTATGAAGGCATAATAAAGAAAGGTCAAGTTTCTTTAGTCTTCCTATGATTTATAGTTCAACATCTCACATACCTGATTGTTCACTTTGGACTAAAATGTCTAGTTTTTAGCAATGCCTATGTTTTCTTCATTCATTTTCTCTAAATTGATTTTGAAATACCAAACCTACAATAATTGCTTTAATTATTTTGCCACTGAAATAGTGGGGAAGAAAGGCAAAAGGGGTAACTCTTTGAGGTTAATATGGAACTGATACTTTCAGCCTTATTCTTTCAGGCAATGCAGACTGCACCTCTCACAGACATAGAACAAATAGAGATATACATGTTATCTTCAATCAAGCAAGCATTTTCAAGAGTGAGTGATTAAATCTATATTACCAATAGTTATAACTTCATTCTCTGTTATATTTGATAGATGATATTGTAGAACTTTTACGTTGAAAAGCAGCAAAAAAGAATTTTGTAAAATTGTTATTATTAAATGGGTGAATATTCACATCAGGTATGGTAGATTATTAGCAAACAGATAGAAGAAGATGTGCAAGTATTCGTGTTTCCCGTAATGGACCAAACCTTAATCCATTCACCCTCTGTTGCAAATTCACTAAATCAGTTGAGTCCCCGCAACATGAATTGAATCTATTCTCAGGAAATCGAAGAACCCATACTTAGATCCACACATGTTGAAGATCATATTGACCGAAACAAGCTTCAAACATACCTGGAATTCTTCAATTCGATCTTCAATTTCGAACCCTAGGTGTGAATAGTGAAGCTGCGCATTGTTCAATTCGTTTTTTTATTTCAAATGTCTCGTGAATAAATTTTGAAGTGCTGGTGGGATATTAAATATTATTTTCTTCTTTTAATTTAATTCATGGATTTTTATTTATTTAAATTAAGGGCAACTTCATCTTTTCATATTTTTTATCAGTCCTAACTGACAAAACAAACACAAAATTTAAATTAAACTCACATTTGCAAACCCATAATCATTCAAACCAAACACAAAATTTAACTCAAACCTACCCCAAAACCTACATACCAAATACCCAAAAATATTTTTTTTGTCTTCAATGAACAGTAAAAGCCCAAAATTATTAACCCACCTAGACAATCTGAACCCTCAAACCAAACGGGCCCTAATTAAGGGTTTAAAGTTGAGTTGTTGAAGAAGTACATGGCATATGATTAATTTAGGTTTCGAGTAGATATCAATTACACTCAAAACGGTTTGGCCCATAATTTTTAGTATGTTGAAATTTAATATATCAATTACACTCAAAAATGGGTTTGGCCCACAATTAAGTTGATGGCCCAAAGTGGGGCTTGACCCATATGTTAATTCGTGGCCCAAGACCATACACTTCAGTGGTATCACTGTTCCTTCACATGGATGGATGATGCTTATAAATATGTCATTTTTTATGGATATAAACTTTTTACACAGAGAGAGAACGGTCAAATTCCAACAGATTAATTTTCTGTCAGAAATTTTAAAAATTCCAACGATTAACCGTTATAAATGTCGAACAGAATTTTCAAAAGCATTTATATATTGTTTGAAAATTTGTTTAAATTGTTTGATCCAACAATAATTCCAACAACAATGCACCATGGATTTTTTCAAACTATTATTTCAAGGATGATGTTTCATTGAAAATTATCCTAAAATATTTCATTGCTAATTTTTCGACGGTTTTATGCTGTTGGAATAATGATTTATTAAAGTCCAATAGGCATTCCAATGGTAAGTAATATACAATTATCTTTCCAAAATTAACTAATGTAAAAAATCGAGTAATTTTAATAGATTGTGTTTTCATCATTTGCATTTTGATTTAGTTCATCTTCATCTCGTGAATCTCTGCTTATACATCTCCAACACCGCATTAAAAATATTTGGATTTGATGTTTTTCTGCTCAGTAATGTTATAAAAGGTTGCGCTAATTTTTTTCAACTGTCATCTTTGCACCAGGTTAACGTAGAATCAAAACTTACGGGATTCTCTTTTTTTTTTCTTTTCAATTTTTCATTTATTTTCTTTGTTTTTTTTTTTTTCTTTTTTTTTTATAGTAATAAGGAATATTAAGAAAAAAATCTTTTTAGTGCAAAAAATAATGCAAACTGCTAGAAATGAATGTCAGTTTTTACAATATTATAATATAAAATTACAGTAAAATACCATACAGTGTTGGAAATGCTTTAAGCTGAACAATTGCTCTATAAGACCCTTAATAAGATCTCACATTCAAATTATTCATATTTAGATTGGTAAAACCTAATACTTTACTTTGTTCTGATCTATGTAAATTATATTTAGGTCGTATGAAAATGAATTATTTGTAAAGTAATTAAACATATTAATACATGGAGATAGTTATATAAGCATAAGATATTCCTTTAGAGTTCCACTAAATTATGGTCACTAACAAATACTCTCTCAATCCCAAAATATTAATAGAATTTCAAATAACACTTGATCATATTCAACCAAAACCTTATCATTTACTACTCACGTATTAAATGATACATAAAATATTTATTGTAAATTAATCTATAATAAATGTACTTAAATATGAGTATCAATCTTTTTATCAATTTTCTTAATCTACAAACAAAATAACAAAATAGAAAATATCATTTTTCGTCATGTAAGTTAGGTTATGTGTAGCGCCCCGGATCAAAACGAGCATAAATGATTAATTAAATATTTAACACATGACTTAATAAGTATGTGTGTTTATTTTGACTGTTTAATTTATTACGTGCGTTTCAGATATGTGTCTAATGTGTGATTCGGATGGATAATTTTATTGGACATGGTATATAGAATATTTCTATACCATTGGATGCGTATCGAGATAACGAGAAGATAGAAACGAACTAGGGGTCAATCGGAGACCCGTAGCTCAAACGGCGACGAAAAGGGCGAAACACGAAGTTTCGGAAATATCAGAAGATATTTACGTGAATAGTAAAACGGGATATTTTGGTGAATAGTAACTTCTCAACTTCTATAAATAGGAGGCCCTCCCAATTCATTTCTCACCCTTTCTTCGAACGAGCCGAACGCACCGAAAATGAGTAAGTTTCTCTCTCCTCTCTTCTCTCTCCCGTTTTCTGTTTTCTGGTCGGCGGTGGCCGAAAAAATCCAACATTGTCGGTTTCGGCCAATTTTTGCACACGACGTTCGTCTCGACGAGACAAATCTAGGATGGGTCTCGGAATTCAATTCCGAGTTCTCGTTCGCCGGAAAACGGTGAAAAACCATCTCCAAAACCTAAACCCTAGCTTTGGCCACCTTTCCTCTCTCTTCCTGTTTTCTCTCTCTTCTCGCCGGAGAAGCTGACCGGAGGTTCGCCGGTGGTGAGGGGCTGTTGCTGGAGGGCCGGCGCCGAAGTGGGTGACGGCGCCCGAGACGAACAGGCTGTGTATATATATGTATTGCATGTGTGTGTATGATTTGAGTGTGTGTTAGTGTGTGTGCATGTGTGTTCGCTGTTGGGGTGGCGCATGGTGGCGTCGCCGTGTGTGAACGGTGGGCCGGCGACGGGAGGTCGCCGGCGAGTGCCAGGGGGTGGTGGTCGGTGGTAGGTGGCCGCCGGCCAAGTGGAACAGTGTGTGTGTGTTGATATATATAAGCATGCGTGTGTATATATGTAGAGTTGAGGGTTGGTGGCCAGAATCGAGGGTTGCCGGCGACAGGAAGTTGCCGGCCGGCGATCTGGAGGTGAGAAGGTGGTTGCCGGCAACTGGAAGTCGCCGGCCGGAGTTTGGTTTGGTTGGTGTTTGGTTTTACGAATGTGGCAACGAAGGATTTTGCGGCGAGATTTCAAGTACTATTCACCGCCGAAATCCGACGAGGGATGGCCGGAGGTGGTAGCCGGCGGTGCAAGGTATCCGATGAACTAAATGGCGGCGGTGGAGGGCGGCACCACCGAGCCGGGTGGCGCCGGGAAGGTGGCGCGTCGAGCAGGTCCGACGCCGGGAAGCTGGGGATGAGGCTGCCGAGAAAACTCGGCAGCCGCCGGGAGGGCTGCCGAGCTGCCGAGAAATCTCGGTCCCTGCCGAGTGTGCACGCCTAGCTGCCAAGAGCTGCCGAGCCACCGAGACCAAGCTGCCGAGGACGCCGAGCCCTGCCGAGAGCTGCCGAGACGCCGAGCCTTGCTGCCGAGCCGCCGGGTGCTGGGTGCGCCCGTGCGTGCCCGTCGCATGCCAACGCGCACGCGACGCCGTGTTTTCGATCCGAACCTCATTTTCTCCACCGTACGTCGACATCGAGTTGTCGCCGACGAGATGTCATTGACCGAGGGTCGTGGGCCTGGTCAAAGTCAACCCTTTGACCAAAATTACCATTTTACCCTTAAACTTAAAATGCTCAGTTTGAGCTCGTTTGAACTCCGATTGAGCTCATTCTTCTTCTGTTGTGACCCAAATTTCATTCTCTATCATCTAAGCTATATGGATTGTATATACACTCTCGTTTCTTCATTTCCGATCTTTAGATCTCTAGATCCGATACCCGTTTAACGACCGTTTCTCCGTCGGAGTCTTTTACAGCTATATTTATACGATATTAAGGATCTAAGAACACCGTATCGTATGTAGGCTATCAGTTGGATTGAACTTTGAGACATGAGATTTGAGACACGGGATTAGAGACACGAGATCCGAGACACGGGATCGTTGGTACTCGCTACTCACGTGGTAACCACCGAACGAGGTGGGGGTAACTTCTAAACTCAATATGTTACTGTTTTTCATATTTGATAATTGAACTCTATGTGCGGTGATTATATGTTGTGATTATTATATTCATGCATACCTTAAGAGTACAAGAAACGTGGATCATGCACACGTTATGATACGATAAATGTGAATGGATGTCATACGTCATGATAGGGATGGACTGGTGGCCCGTAAAAAGCATCATACGTCATGATAAGGATGGACTGGTGGCCCGTAAAAAGCACCATACGTTAAGAATGCAACGGGTATAGTCGAGTGCTCTTAGAGCCGTGTGTTATACATTGTGTGCTATGCATTTTATATGCTATATGTTGGATTTTCTGTGCTCACCTAATAACGGATAAAAGTTGGAAAGTATCCCCACGAGTGTATTCAACGCACTCACTTTTATTCTGTACTCACACTACAGGAGATAAAGAGGAACTTGACGCGTAGAGAGAGGGGTGCCCTATCAGCAGTGTCCATCTTCTGTTTTTATCTTTTAAAGTTTTGTGGCTCGTTTATAAAAGAAAACTGTATTTACTCTTCTTTGTAAAGGATCCTGATGTTTTTCAGCTGCGTAAGGTTTTAAATTCCATCTTATCGATTGTATCCGATGTTTCAAGTGTATCTCTTCTTGTCCTCTCCTTTTTCTTTCTATTTTATATCATGTACACCTTTTTCCCCTTTCTTTCTTCACGCCTAAAAAGAAAAACTCTGATATTTTTTAAGTGAATGATTTTGGGGCGTGACATTATGTCCAAATTTGGTGTAGTAATTATGTCCTTTTCAAATTTAGTCATTCAATTGTTGATTTTCTCAAATTTCAACCTGATTTGGAAAAAAAATTTGTACTGATGTGGTTGTCGGAATTGCTTATGTGACACCAAATCCCCAATTAGAAGAAAAATTGAGTTGAGGTGACAAATCCTAATATTTAATATTTGCAGATTTTGATTTTTCCTGATTTTTTTTATTTTATGATTTCCTTAAAAGTTTCATTTTTATTTTTCATAAAAATTATAATTAATTACTTTTTTTTATTTTCTCTTTTTATTCAAAATTTAATGATGTGAGACATCCAATCTCAATTTCCTCTTCATTAATTAAGGATTTTCAATTGGGTGCCACATAAGCAATTTTCGCCTCACATTAGCCCAAAAAATATTTCGAAGCTGAATCCGGCTGAAATGTGAAAAATTTGACAATTAAAAAAGGGCAAAGGTGCAAATATGCACCTAACGTTTGGTTTAAGGTGCAAATTTACACCTATTCTTTTTTTTTGGTGCAAAAATACACAAAAGTAAGTATTTTTGGAGCGTTTTACCATTAGATGGACAGTATTACTAATGTCTGTTTTCTTCCCTAACCCCTCCATAAAAATTCACCACTTTCAGCGGGAATTTTACCGCTTAATTACCCAATTATTTATCTCAACAATTTATGGCCAATAGATATTAATTACTCAAGATAAAAGAGAGAAGAAGAAAAACAGAGGGGTGAAGACAAACACAAGTTGAAGGTAAGGAGAAAATATATGAAGGTTAGTAGTAATCACATCGTGTTTTCAAAACCATTTGCATCTTTTCGTTTTCTTGAAGTTTAGATATTCGAACTGATCATATCAGAATTGAAATATTCGTACAAAAATTTAAAATCGAGCCAAAAAAAATAGATTTTATATTGAGCGTGATTTTATATGATTTAAGATATTAGGTTTGATGTTGGTGTATGAACTCAATACATCAAGGTGATTTTTAATCAGTTTATGTTTGAAATCGAAACTTAAAGACGAGTTGAAGCAAAAGAAGAAAAATATGAACTTTTATTTTGTAGAAATTGTTGAAATTACTTTAGGTTGACGTGTAGTGTGTTTTAACATTTCTTACTTGCAATTATAAAGTGATTTCATAGAGTGTGTTTTAAGAGTTGAGGATGATAAAATTCTTTCAATTTTTGCAATGCATGCAATTTTTTTTAACTATTCATTAAATTATTATTATTATTATTATATTCAATGATATGTGTTAGACAAAAATTTTCTATCTTCCATGATGTAATTTGAATTTATTTCTCTAGTATGGATACTAGCGCACTTGGTGGGTTTGATGAAGATTGGGTTGTGGATGATGATTTGGTAGAAGCTAATGAAACTGGTGTTTTGAATAATGAAGTTAGGTCAACAAGTGAAGTAATCAAGGCTAGAGTTGGTGCTCTAGAGACAGAATTTCAGAGCAGATATGTTAGTCCTATGGGTTATATTAATGATGTTGAAAGAGATAATGATAATAATGATAGAAGTTGAAGTTGACACAGATGAAGAGAGCATAGATGAATCAGAGGATTCAGACAATTTAACTCTACATGCAGATAGAGTTTTATATGATGAGGAAGATGGTCAAGGTTGTTTCATGGTTGGAATGACATTTTCTAATGCAATTGAGGCAAGAAATGCGGTTAAGAGTTATGGAGTTAAGTTTGGATATAAGTTAAAGATACATCCTAATGAGCCCAACAGATTGAGTGTGTGTTGTTTGAATGAAGAAGATTGTCCATTTCAAATGTATATATCTAAGGATGGAAAAAATCCCGGCTTAGCAATAAAATCTTTAATGTTGGAGCATAGATGTTTTAGGCACTTCTCCATTCCCAGTGCCACTCAAAGTTATCTAGCTAGATATTTTAAGGATACCATATATAAAAATCCTAAATTCAAAGTGAAGGACATGGTGAGTGAGGTTAAAAGAGTACTAAAGATCAATGTGAGTAGCCACAAGTGCAAAAGAGCTAAAAGAATCATTATTCAAGAAATGGATGGCAGTTTTAGGGTTGAATTTTGTTACTTAGAGGCATATGCTGAAGCGTTGAAAAGAAGCAACCCTGGGACAAAAGCTGAGATTGAGTTATGCAAAGAAGGTCTGAGACAAGGAAAACGAATCTTTAGAAGAATGTTTATCATATTTTATGCATGTAAAAAGAATTGGATGGATGGATGCAGACCTATAATTGGTCTTGATGGATGTTTTTTAAAAGGTGCTTGTCAAGGTCAATTGTTAACTATCGTCGGAAAAGATGGAGATGGTCTGATGGTGCCTATTGCATGGGCTGTGATTGATAAGGAGACCAAGGCAAATTGGAGATGGTTTTTGTATTGGCTTGTACAAAAGTTGGAGCTTGGTGATGGATCAAAAATAACTATCATCTCTAATATGCAAAAGGTAAGATTTTATTTTTATATTTTTCAATTTAAAAAAAAAATCCCCCCTACCTATTTGAGTAATGAACTCATTAGTATACTAAGGCATGCAAAGAAATTAAGTGTGGTGTACATTTGTAGGGCTTAATTGATGTTGTGAGTGAAGTATTGCCTGAAGCAGAACATAGATGGTGTGCTAGACATATTTATGCCAACTAGTCAAAGAAATGGAGGGGGGGAGCTTAAGAAATTTTTTTGGATTTGTGCATGGAGCACTTATGAGGATTTAATGAAGTATTCTGTACAAACTTGGTGTAGAGCTTACCAAAGTAATCGATGCAAGAGTTACATGGTTGACAACAATATTGCCGAGTGTTTCAATTGGGTAATTCTTGATGCACAATACAAGCCAATCGTTAGCATGCTTGAAGATATAAGATTTTATGCAATGAACAGGATTAAAGACAACAAAATTTCATGTTACAAATGGTTCAATAAATGATCTCCTTCTACTATGAAGTTGTATCAAGATAATAAAGAACGTGCAGCTGGATGTAGAGTGATATTTAATGGTGATGTGCGATATGAAATTGGGGAAGGTGAAGATAAGCATACAATTTTCTTAGATAACCACTTATGCACTTGCAGAGGATGAGATCTAACAGGAATACCATGTGAGCATGCAATATGTGCTTTGTACCATTCCAAAATTGATCCTCTATCTGTTATGTCGAAATGGTATCACAAGTACACTTACCAAAAAGGTTATGAGTTGTCATTGCTACCAGTGCCTGGAAAAAGATTTATGATGATTGATAAGTATCAACCAATAGAACCTCCACCATTGACGAGAATGCCAGGAAGATCCAGAAAGAAAAAGATAAGATCCTCAAATGAACGATCTAATAATCCAAGTAAATTGTCAAGGAAAGGGCAGAAGCAATGTTGCAGTCTTTGCAATGAAGAAGGACATACCAAGAGTAGATGTACTAACAAGGGTAACCAGGTAATATATATTTTCTATATTTATTGACATTATATATAACTCTAATATTATAATTGTAGTGGAGTTTTATCTGATTTTATATAATCTATTTGCAGCTGGTTGATGGTTTGAAAACCAGAACTAAGACTAAGACTACTAACAATCAGTCAACTAGAAATACAACATCTTCCACTAGAAAAAATAATTCAAACCAAACAACCCTTACACTAGTAAAAACAAGTATCTTGGCAGCACCACCAACAAATTTAGGGGCACTTCTTTTACATTAAGGAGAAAACAAGTTGGTATGGGATGTTATGTTGATCTCGACAATGGCATGACAATTTATAATGTGAGTTTTGTTTCTTAAAAAAATTTTCAAGTTCACTTTTTTATTTTATGTTGATGCTCGTGTATGGTTGTTTTTTATTTGGATACCAATTACAACCTGGGCAAACTAGTCAAAGGACCATTGTAGAAGGAGATCAACCAGTGCCTGCTCTTAGTGATCCTGGTTTGAGATTTCCAATTCCAAATGAGAGAGAAATAAGGAAAAATAAATCAAACTCAATATTTGATGATGGTACTCTTAGGAATATCAACTTCACAGGTGGAGGTTCGGAAGTTAGACGTCCAAATAATTTGCCATTTCAATCACCAGGATTTCAATGGAGAGAAAGACCTGCTATCACTGCAAGACAATCACTGGAGCAAAAGGATACTAGGAAGAGGTAGAAAAAACAACAATTGTCTTCAATTACTTTTGCCACAATTTCATAGAATCAACAATAGCTAATTTGTGATAGAAATGATGGTTTTTATTTTTCTTGTGTTAATGCAAGTATTGTTTCACTTAGAGATGAACTTGGTTGATGCAGTGGAATATATATATATATATATATATATATTTTTTTTTTTTTGTTATATATTTAGAATTTTATGCATGATTTGAATGTCATATATTTTTTCCTTACCTTCACCTTTTGTTTATCTTCTTCTTTTTTTTACCTTGAGTAATTAATATCTATTAGCCATAAATTGGTGAGATAAATATTTGGGTAATTTAGCGGTAAAATTCCCGTTGAAATTAGTGAATTTTTATAGAATGGGTGGGGAAGAAAACAGAATCTAATGATAAAATGCTCCAAAAATTCTTATTTTTATGTATTTTTGCACCAAAAAAAGGATAGGTGTAAATTTGCAGCTCAACCCAAACGTTAGGTGCATATTTGCACCTTTGCCCATTAAAAAAATCAATGAATATTCATTTGACAACTTAACGAGCAAAAATGATAATTTCCTATTGATGGTATTTAGTGGTTAAATATACGTTAGGTGCATATTTGCACCTTTGCCCATTAAAAAAATCAATGAATATTCATTTGACAACTTAACAAGCAAAAATGATAATTTCCTATTGATGGTATTTAGTGGTTAAATATTTTGTATATGAAGTATTTTAGTATATGTGAAATTAGAATAGAAAGAAGGATTATATTGAGTAAAGATTTTGTTAAGAAATAGTTGGAAAGAATATTGGAGGAAGAGTGGTAAGGATTTAGGAATGTTGTATTCCTTTACGTTTTTTGTACATAATACAAATGCACTCCTTTCTCATATTTATAGGAGCACTAACCAACTTCTAGATTTTTCTTACATATTCCTTTTAATCTAGATTTATCTAGAATTTTCTTTTTCTACCTTATTCTTTTAATTCCTAATATAATCTAGATTATTCTCATATATATTATATAATTCATCATCATTTTCTAATTCTAGGATATTCTAGAAATATGCATCACTTCCTAATACCCATAATAAAATGAAACTTTTTTTTTTACACCAATGAAGTATTCATTTGAAAACCACCAATACGTATGGATTAGTGTAAATGTAAAGCAACTGACTTTTGTTTGTTTCTTCACAGGTTTTACTGCAACAAACTTTGATTTCCAACATATGTAATTAATGCAATATTGGTGGTAGTTGATTGTTAAAATTGGAGAGAAACTGTTTCCTTGGTAACTGCCCCATTTTTTTGCATCGTCGAGAAACATAAATGGCGCCTAATTTGGACAAATCAGATCATTTGTACCCATAATTCCTCCCCCACAGTGTAGTGTATCACATTCCAAACCCACAATAAATTGCTATAAATATAAAAGCATAAAAGCAATTAGAATTAATAGTTCAGTTGAAAAAAATTGTACATTCAAAACTATATAGTTTTAATGTGATATATATAAGTGAGACATGAAAATTGGTACAGAAAATTCAAACTGTAATTTGGAATCACGTTCATAAAACCTCCATCATAAACATTTTTTTTTTCTTCTCACCAACTCATCTCCATTCTATAAATATAGCCACTCTTCACACAGAAATTTAACAAACAATTACTTACTACCAAAAATCAAATATTTAATTAGTGTATAGCTAGAGATATAATTTAAAGATGAAGAAAGGTGTTGCTTTATTGTGCGTGGCGGCGATGGTGGTGTTTCTGGTGGTGGAGGTCCGGGAGACGGCGGCAGTGATTCTATTTCAGTTTTGTCATGTTTTAAATGACTAAAAAAATTGCATTTTAATCATTTAAAGGATGACAAAATTAAATAAAACAACGTTGGATCAGATAATTGTATCAAAATCAACAACATTAATTACTAACCAACAAACTTATTTTTTTAGTCATCTAAAGAAGGACAAAAAATGAAATATATCACTGCTAAATTGATCCATATCATGCATTGTATTAATTACCCACCAAAGCAATTGTATTTACAGTTTTAGTTCCAGATAGATACATTTCGAAAGGTTGCATAAGGTGTTGCAATAAATGTTTAAATATTTAAAATTCAACAGAAAATTAATTCGTTGGATTTTGACTGTTTTCTTGTAGTGCTCATATCCTCTCTGGTATTGTGTAAAAATATTTATGCATCATAAAAGTAAAATGATAATGAGTGTGGTGACAACTCATAAAATTCTTCTAAAGGTTCATGATCTCTGAAGTAATTCCTCAAGAGGTTGTATTATGAAACAGAAAAGATCATTTAACCACTGTAAGTTTTTTATTAATTGGATACATTAACATGTATTAATGTTTTATGCGCCTGATATCATTTTTTTTTTTTTTTTTAAAGATTATCATTCTCATTTTTAGTCATCTAAAGAATGGCAAAATGAAATTCAACAATGCTAAGTTAATCAATTTTATCCAAACCAACATCATTAATTACGCACTAAACCAATTGCAGCAACAAACTCACGCGTCCAGTGACACTCAAGATTTCAATTCAGGGGGTCCGAGTCGATTAATAAAAAAATACAATAATTTTAAATTAAAAATATAAATTTATCAAAATTTAATAGAGTTAATATATTATTTTATAAAATTATAATAACATCCAAATTAGTAACTTAATTACAACCCAACATGACAACATCAACGTTAAAAAAAATAATAATAATTAAACTAACACATTACAACATTTTTCTTATATTTTTCGTGTTTTGAAATTGATGCATGATATTTTCATTTCTAACACAATATACATTGGAATTAGATGAAGAATGAATTAAGAGAGAGAGAGAGAGAGAGAGAGAGAGAGGGGTAAATAATATAAAAGAGATCCTTAAAATTAGATTTGTGTAGACACTGTGAAAGAAAGAAAAAAGATGAAGAAGAAGAACACATATCTACATTTTCTAATTCATTCTTAATATTGAAATTCTCACACAATATCAATCGAAAAGCCTTATCAACCTCAAAAAAATTATCTTAAATCACTGAATTTTTTGATAAAGTAAAATGGAAACCCTCAATACTCAATAGTATATTATTGGCAACAAACGAGATAAATAAATTGATGAAATCTAACGATAAAAAACAAAACAAATTTCAGTTAAATTAAACAAAATAATAAGATAAATTTTGTGCTTAAATTAATTTATAAAGCGGAATTGAGCAAGAAAATACTTAACTAATGAAAAAAATATCTACAGACAAATACAAATAAAAGTTAAGAAGAAATAGGTGAATGAATGAGAATGTTAAATTAAATCATGAAAATTAATTTTTATTTTTAATTTTTAATTAAAACATGAAATTACTAAAACACCCCTATATTTTTTGGAAAATTTCAGGGGGGCCCAGTGCCCCCCTTGGCCCCTACATGGGTCCGTCTCTGCACGCACCCCACGCTCGGCCACACATAGTTGGTGTGCACCGCGCATCACCTGATTCTATATATAATTCATCCAGCTAAGATATCAGTTGTATACTCTTAAGGTATTAGTTCCTCATTTAGTGAAGGTATTAGTTGTATGCTCTTAAGGTATCAATTATATACTCTTAATGTATCAGTTATATACGTATTCAGTGAATGTATCAGTTGTATGCTCTTAAGGTATCAGTTATATACTCTTAAGGTGTTATGTGTATACTCTTAAGATATTAGTTGCTCATTCAGTAAAATGTATTAGTTGTTCATTCAGTGAAATGTATTAGTTGTATGCTCTTAAGGTATTAGTTGTAAACTCTTAAGGTATTAGTTGCATACTCATAATATAATAGTTGTTCTTTCAGTGAAAGGTATTAGTTGTATACTCTTAAGATATTAGTTGCATACTCATAAGTATTAGTTGATCATTCAGTGAAAGGTATTAATTTATACTCTTAAGGTATTAGTTGCATACCCAAAATGTATTAGTTGCTCATTTAGTGAAAGATATTAGTTATATACTCTTAAGGTATTAAATAAATACTTTTAAGGTATCAGTGTACGTATTGAGTGTAAGTTTAAAATTTCAAAATTTCAAATGCACGATTTTTCATCTTCTTCTTCTTTAAAAATTTTGCAAATAAATTCATATTCTTCAATCAATAATCATCAAACTAGTATCTAAAAATAACTTTTGTTTGATCATGACACACAACAATCATCATAATTACAATTAAGATAACATATAAATATTCAAAAACAATCTAATAATAAATTATAAGATGCAATAATTCAATGAGTGGATCAATTTTCTAAATATTAATTAAAAAAAAAAGAATGAAGAAAGAAGAATGAAAAAAGAAGCAGCAAAGAAAAGAAGAAGAGAGAATAACAAGAAGGATGGGCACCATTTGAAAGAAGAAGGAGAAGAAGGGGAGGAGGAAGAGGAGGAGAAAGAGAAGAAGAAGACAACGTGCAGCAATGAAATTAGGGTAACAAAAAAACAAAAACAAACGGCTAGCGGGGCAGGCGGGGCGGGTCATTTTAAAGTATGACCAAATGAAATAAAACAACACTAATATAATCATTTTATCCAAATCAACACCATTAATTATAGACCAACAAACTTATTTTTTAGTCATTTAAATAATGACAAAATGAAATAGAGCGCTATTAAATTGCTCTGTTCAAAAAATCGGCCTAGGCGGCTCCTAGTCGTACCGATTTTTGCCTGTTCGGTCACTTTAGGCGCTAGGCGGCCCTAGGTGGAACAATTCGGCCCTAGGCAGTCTAGGCGGAATAATTCGGCCCTAGGCGGTCCTAGGCACCAAATCCTTTTTTTTTTTTTTTTAAATAAATTTCCTTTACATTTTTTACTTTTTTTTTTTCACTTTTTAGCAAAATGATGATATTATTAATGTATTATAGTCTTCTATTAAATTATTATTAATTAATTAGATATAGATAAAAATTTCACAAATTGAAAAATACAAATAAAAATAATTTTATAAATGAGATATGATGTTTTTACTTGTCCTCCTACATAAAACCAAAACAATATAATATAAGAGTTCCAAAAATATTTTGTAAGGATAAAAAATTAAGAAAAATAGGTAAAATATTAAAAAATCTATTTAATTTAGATATGACGTCTAGGCACCGCTTAGGCCTCGCCTAGGCATCCTAGGCGCCAGTCAAGCGTCCGACTAGCGCCTAGCGAATTTTAGAACACTGCTAAATTGTTCCATATCATGAATGATATTAATTACCCACCAAAGCAATTGTATTTATTCTTAACCTGATCTCAAGTGTGGGCCCTTATACTGTCCCTTATACTTGGTCTCAATTGAGAAAGACTAGCCTTTACTGGCACAGTACTCGTCTACACGGTTCTTCAAAGAAATTATAACTGAACTTAATAATTCAAAATATTATATATATATATATATTTATTTTTTATTTTTTTTTTAAATATATTTTTTCAGTTTTTGGTATGTATGTTTATCATGTACTAGCAAATTGTCATTATATTATTTACTTATTGAAACATATATTGGATTAATTTTATACATGACATAGTTTTTTTTTATGTATATTAATGTAGTATTTAATTGTTTATTTTCATTTATTTATATAGTTAAAAAGAGGAAGTTAAATTTTCCAAGGCAAAAATCTATGTACATAAGGGACACGGATCTAAGATCCATGCCCCCAATTCGATCCGGAGAGTGGGCCGCCTTCACGTGCGGCCACATCATAGTTGGTGTGTATTCATGCACACCAGTACCTGATTCCATATATAATTCATCCGGCGAATGTATCAGTTTTATATTCTTAAGGTATCAGTTGTATACTTTTAAGGTATTAGTTAATTATTCAGTGAAGGTATCAGTTGTATGATCTTAAGGTATCAGTTGTATACTCTTAAGGTATTAGTTGTATATTATTTACGTATTACATATTTACCTTTAAAGTATTAATGCTTATAATATACGGTATTATATATCCACCTTTAAGATATTACTTATTAACCTTTAAAATATTAATGCTTATAGTATAAGGTATTACATATGCATATATTTAAAATATTACAAATTTACGTTTAAGGTATTAATGCTTATAATATAAAGTGTTATATATGTACCTTTAAGATATTAATATTAATATTATAAAGTATTACATATGCACACATTTAATGTATTACAAATTTACATTTAATGTATTAATGTTTATAGTATAAGGTATTACATATGCATCTTGAAGGTACATATTACATATTTACCTTTAAGGTATTAGTGCTTATAGTATAAGGTATTACATATGCATCTTTAAGGTACGTATTACATATTTACCTTTAAGGTATTAATGCTGATAGTTTAAGGTATTACATATTTATCGCCTTTAAGGTATTTATACTGATAGGTTAAGGTATTAGTGTACTGTGGAGTGACTTTAAAATTTTAAAATTTCAAATGCGCGATTTTTCACCAATCTTTTTCTACAAATAATTTCATGAAATTGAAATAATATTCGTCCTGAAACAATTTGCTCCAAATCTAGAGAGAGTATATGGGAAGTTCACATCTTTGTAGCTTTCAGATGGTGAAAGAAAGAGATCTAAGACATGGAATTCCATCAAATCTTCAAATCTTTGAACACCCTCTTTAATTTCTTCATCTAAATTATCTAATCTCTTGCTACTGCTACTATTGTTTGATTTGAGGAACAATATTATTTGATCTTTTGAAGATCAAATGTTGTATGAAATTTATTTTCTCATATGCAAATTTTATGATTTCTCGAGTGGAAGAGACAAATAGAATAAAAGAGAAGAAGAAGAAAGAAAAATAAAAATGCAGCGTGCAGTAAAACAAAGAAGAAAAACACATATACAAATCATGATTTGATAAGAAGGAAATATATATATATATATATATATATATATATATATATTGTACATGGACAGAACGGGTCGGATTGGGGCACTAGGATCCGTGCTCCAGAGTACACAAATCTCACCCATTTTTCAAATAGCGTATTTTAAACTATATTATTAAAAGAATTATGTTTTCATTAACTAAACTATGACTACTACGTTATCAACTACCAACCTTCATTTTGGTGCCTTTTTTTTTTTTTGGGTATAAAAGTTTAAATTTGTTGATTATTGTAGTTATGCCTATAGCACTCATATTTATATGTATGTCTGTGTAATATATAAAGTTTTTCACTTCTTTAAAAGGGGGCTGCTATTTGGATAGAATCTATCCGGATAGAGAAGGATAAAGGAAGGATAAATCAGTAATTTACATATAAGTACATATTGTAATTTTCCAACATACCCCTATTTAATTTTAAATTTGAATTTGGAATCTGTTAACTATTCCATCTCTCATATATCATAATATCTAAACTGTTTTCTCTCTCATAAGATTCATCTGTAACCAACCAATATTCATTGGATATGAGTTGGAAGCTAGTTTTCTCACAATCAATCCAATAAAAACAATCTAGACATAAAATCACTTCAAAATAGACACTAGTTTTCTCACAACCAATCAAATAAAAATAATCTTGACATAAGATCACTTTAAAATTAGGTCTTCTAAAAATCAAGTAAGAACAAGTTAAATTTGATCTTGAGATAAGTAGTATCAAAGCTTACAACATCAAAAAAAAATAATCTTTCAACATGCTCTCAAACAAGGATGTATCAAGAACATATTGTATCAACAACATATTAGCATCCCTTCTTCATTTACATCCATCAAGTGAAAAAAGAAAAAAAAATCAATCTTCTGCTTGTGGACTTGAGAGAAATATGAGGGGAAGTAATTGCATGTTTTTGGAGAGAATTTAAAAAAAAAAATCAAGAAGAACAAGAAAACTTTCGAAAGGATATGAAGTTGAAAATAGCAAACTCAACTTAATTAGTATATACTAAATGTTATTTTATTCAAATATACTAATACTCAATAGTCTTTGGAATTAACTATCTGTATCTACGTACTATCTTTCAATTAAAAATATTAAATAAATGTATAATTGGATTTTCTAAATTTTTTAAATTCATTTATTAATTTATGAAATAATAAATGGGGATTGCATTTTCAGGATCGAAACAATATTATATATGCAACGTATAAATATTAAGTTGTTTGTCAGCAGGGGAGAAATGTTATATTTTTTTTGTTATCACATTTAATACAGTCAAAAATTATTTGACAAAATAATGATCTCATTTATTGTTTTATGGAAGAAAATATTTTATATTTTGAAAAATAGGTTTTATTATCAAAAGTTATATATGTACCTGATGCAATTGTGAGCATCTTATTTTTTTTTCCACCCGGCGCCGGGTACGCGCGTGCCCCGTCGCACGTGACGCTGTGTTTTTGATCCGAACCCCATTTTCTCCGCCATACGTCAACATCGAGTCGTCGCCAATGAGATGTCGTTGACCGAGGGTCGTGGGCCCGGTCAAAGTCAACCCTTTGACCAAAATACCCTTAAACTTAAAATGCTCCGTTTGAGCTCGTTTTAACTCCGATTGAGCTCATTCTTTTTCCATCGTGACCCAAATTTCATTCTCTATCATCTCAGCCAAATGGATTGAACATCCACTCTCGTTTCTTCAACTCCAATCTTTAGAGTTCTCGATTCGTCGCGTGTTTAACGATCGTTTTTCCGCCGGAAACATTTATAGCTTTAATTATACATTATTAAGGATCTAAAATACGTTGTAACATATGTAGGCTATCAGTTGGAGTGAATATTGAGACACGAGATTTGAGACATGAGATCTGAAACTCGAGACCTTTGGTACTCGCTACTCACGTGGTAACCACCGAACAAGGTGGGGGTAACTTCTAAACTCAATCTGTTTATTATTTTCCCTATTTAATGTGTGAACTGTTGAACTCTGCGTGCTATGATAATATGCTATGTTTATCTTACAATGGTGAGATAGGGTTGGGCTGAGTGTCCAGTAGTGAGTCATGGGCTGAGTGTCCAGTTGGGTTGAGTGTCCATTGGGCTGCGGGTCCAGTTGTGAGTCGGCAGAGTGTCCAATTGGGCTAAGTGTCCATTGGGTTGCGGTTCCAGTTGTGAGTCGGCAGAGTGTCCAATTGGGCAAAGTGTCCATTGGGCTGCGTGTCCAGTTGTGAGTTGGCGAAGTGTCATTTGGGCTTAGTGTCCATTGGGCTGCGAGTTCTTTTGTGAGTCATGGGTTATGTGTCCGCTAATGAACCGAATTATGTGTTGCGTATATTATGTGACGTGTTTAATTGCTAAGTTATTGTATATGTTTAATAATTTTAAAACTTGGAAAGTATCCTCACGAGTGTATTCAACGCACTCACCTCTATTCTGTGCTCACACTACAGGAACCGACGAGCATGATGAACCCTAGATGGAGAGAGGAGGTGCTATGTCTGGACCGTATATTTTAAGTTGACTTTTCACAAACATTTTCAAACAAAGTCTTATTTAATTCACGTTTTATAAAATATTTTGATACGTGTAACGGATGTGAGATCCTGATGTTTTGTTCCGCTGCGAATGTTGTATTTTATCGGTATTGAGACCGATTGCTATCGGCAGAGGCCGATTGCTGATATGTGAATGATTTACGTCGTTCCTTACCTCTTTCTTCTGTCGTCTCCTATTACTTCTTTTTGTATAAAATAAAGAAAAATGTGTCCCTTATCTTTTCTTTCTTCACGCCCGTGGGAAAACTCTGATATTTTTACCAAAAGATTTCGGGGTGTGACACCACGTCACCGGCCAACACTCCACACCACGACCACCACTCGCCGGCGCTCCTCGCACCGGCCACCACTGTACACGGCGGTGCTGGATGCGCCGCCCACCACTCACACACACAACACACGTACACAACACACACCACACCATTGTCCCCCCTTCGCCGCCACTACAAACCACCGCCGGCGACACCACGTCATCGGCCAACACCCCTACACGCACGCACTCTCGTCGACGCACCGAGTGCCAGCCACCATGGATCACGGCGGCACTAGAAATGCCGCCCAAAACCTCCACCAACATAGCCTGTTGTCCACGCATATACCCACATTCCAGCAGTGATTTGCCGCCGGTTTCACCTCACAACACCGGCGCTTTGTGCACCAGTCCCTTCTACCCACGGCGGTGCTGCATACGCCGCCTTTCGATACCCCAAACTAGCGATGACGCAATAAGGAAGAAGGAGGAAGAGAGAGACACGAGAGATAGAGAGAGAAAGGAAAAATACGGAAACTTTGACCGGTCATTGCCGGAGATCGCCGGTCTGATCGACGATTTGAGCCCATATTCATGACGGGCTCGGTGAGAACTTTAACCTAGGCTGAAGAATCGCTCCGATCGGTGGCCGGATGATCGAAAATGAAGAGAGAGAAAATCGGGGTTTTGTAGAGAGAGAAAGGTCGTATCTTCTCCGACCGATTACCGGAGAATGCAGTGGCGGATGGTTGATCTGAGCCTGGAATCGGAATGGGCTCGACGAGAGCTTCGAATTGGCATAGGTTACGATACTTTTCGTTTTGTTTCGTTTCGTGTCGATTTCGAGTTTCACCTTGGATTTAGGCAGTTGTTGGGTTTATGAGACCAACAACATCATCATTGGCCAAGTGCAATATAAGGAAAGTGGTGTCGTCCGCTTCCGTCGCCAAGAAACACCTTAATGTCACCAACCGGAGGCGTGGGACCAGTTCTAATTTTGTTAATGTGGGTCGGGGCCTTTTGCCCAAATCATAAAAAATTGTAAGTGTGTAATTTGTGATTTCCTTGTTTTAGGGTTTTTACTTACTGTTTGAGTTTTCTTGGTGTAAGTTGATGAGTTTCTTTTAAGTTTACTCGAATTAACTCTTTAGAAGTTGAAAACGATGCTTCTTAAAGAATTTTATATAAGTTTTGACCAAACCATTTGACTATTTAGTGAAAGTATGCACTTAGATGGTTAGAAGAAAACTTATATTATAATATAAACACAAAAACTCTTGAAATGACCGCATGACGCCGGACGCACGAGCTCACATCGGGCTTTGAATTATTTGTCATATTTATACTGTGAAAGGACAGGGGTCCACATACATTTACTGTGGGATTTATGGTCCGTGAATTCTTCTACTAACAAAGGTTTGGTGGTCCTGTAAATACACCAGCGGTATATGAGACCGCTTTTGTAGGGGTAAGTCGGGTAATACCCGCACCTGAGATTTGTAGGGATAAGTCGGGTAATACCCGCACCTGAGATTTATAGGGGTAAGTCAGAAAATACCCGCACCTGAGTTTGGGTTATGAAATTTGTGCTATGCATTTTATGTGTTGTGTCTAAATGCCGATTTTTGAGTATTCTGATTTATATATCTGTCGAATGTTATAAGATGCGAAGTTTATCCTCACGAGTGTATTTCATGCACTCACCCCTATTCTGTAATTCACGTTACAGGAGATGACGAGCATGTTGAACTTTAGAGAGAGAGGTGGTGCCCTATCTGGATATTTTTATACTTTATCTTTTATCACACAACACTTAAAAAATGTTTTTATAATTCACGTTTTGTAAGTATAACTTCATTTTTCCTATGGATGATGGATCCTGATGTTTTTCCACTGCTATGTTCTTTCCCAGCTTTGTGCTGAAGGATTTTTATCATGTAAAGTATATTTCCGCTGCGTAAGGTTTCAAACCCTTTTCATCGGCTGTATCCGATGTTTCAAGTGTACTACTTTTTATCCTCTCCTTTTCCCTTCTATTTTGTATCATGTACGTCTTCTTCCCCTTTCTTTCTTCACGCCCGCAGAGAAAACTCTGATAAATTCTAAGTGTGAAAACGGGGTGTGACAGAAATACCACTACAAATATTGTAGTTTATGGGTTTAATTGATCCTACGAGTCCATTCTTACTTTTAGTTATGTTTTATTTAGTTCACAAAACTTATAAAGTAGGTTTAAAAATTATAATACTCTTATTCAAGATAATTAAAGTTAATCTCAATTAATGAAAGATTTAAAATATATAATTTACTTATTTTATTCAATTACATTTATATTTCAAAATTCACATATTTTAAATAGTACATAAAAATTATAATTATATTTTAAATACTACATAAAAGTTTTCTATCTAGCTTAATCCTTTTGTTCCACTTTTCCTTCAGTTCGAGAAGGATGAAATTCTTGATATTTTTCGATATTTTCCTGATAATTCCTTAGAGGGACTATTTTGCCTGCACAAGAGGTATCCACATTTTTTCTTGACATAACATTATAGTACTAATACACGACGCCTCGTTCCTACTAAATAAAGTACCATACTTCCTAACTGCATGAATTGTATATCGAAGATTTGATAAAACTAGGAAAGTGGAATTTGTATAGGTGTCGGGAAATCATCTACAAGTATTCGTATGGCGAAATGAAGGATTATATCCATTGAAGACTCTCAAGCTCTATGTTTCAGATTGAAGAGATTATTTGTATCATATAAAACAACTAATGTGTTTGTATACCACTTCACTTGTATTATGACTCCATTTCTTGGTTATATTGTTGCTACCTTGTAAGACAACTGCTCTCTTGTTATATATATCCTCTTTATTATCATTTTTTTTTGTTCAAATTTTGATTGCAGATCCTAATTTATTAATTGGAATTACAAATTAACTTATCTTGATTGTATGGTGAGATTGAGTAAGTTTGGAAGAAAAAAAAAACTTGTATACTTGTACATTCTTATTTTTTCTTAATTATATTTAATAGACTTGGAATGTTGAGGGGCACCCATAAAAAAATAACAAAGAGAGTGAATGCCCTCTAATGCAACATTTTGTCTTGCTCAACTTCTTATATGTTGTTTGAGAAGACCATGGCTCAGAGGAAAACCAGGGGAAGAGATAAAGATTTTTTTTTTGTACGTATGCATTCCACCATCTAGAAATGTTTCCTTATCTTACATTTTAAATGTCTTACTATGTATCCACTCACATGTTAATATCCAATCTCTCTTCCACTGTTTGAGAAGCAACAGATAAATGTCAAAGATTCATATTAACATCAGCATATTCTCAAAGTAAACAAATGATTGTTACTATATATCCATTTACATGCTAATATCTAGTCTCTCTTCAACAGATTCGGACGTATACCAAATGTGACTAATCTTTATATATATAAAAGTAAGACCACATTTGCCACATGTTAATCATACAATTTTTCAATTTAATTTATTTTAATTTTACAAATTACATCTATAATAAATAGAGTTTTAAAGCTAATTAATATGGTTATTTAATGATATCAATTTAATTATGTTGATAATATATATTAGTAAATATTTTATGAATTTTTAATTAAAATTTTAAAATAACACATGTTAAACTTTAAATATAGAAGTCAATTATATATTTTAAATTTGTTTAATTTAAATTTTTTAGAGAAAATTATTTTTTTTAAAGAAAAAATAAAATAAAGGTGTGCTGATTATAAATGATTATTGATACTTATTACCGATAGATTCTGTGGATATGTGTTTTAAAATAAACTATAAAATGTATTTGAGAAATTTCGATTTTAATTTTTTTATCATTTGATTGGAAAGAAATTTGATGTTACTCTAAATTAAAATATTCAAATAAAAAATTTTAAAATCCACAAATAAAATTTTAAAAAAGATTTCAATATGTATAAATAATATTTATTCTTACATATAATTAGAAATGTTTTATTTCAATGGTAAAATAATATATTAATCAAAATTACATTATATTTAATATTAACTTAGAATAATCATAAATATTTGTTTCAATATAAATAATATTTAAATGTATTTAACTTTAATAAATTTAATTTATTTAAATCCGTGTAATACACGGGCATTATGCTAGTAGTCTATATTACATTATATTTAATATTAACTAAGAATAATTAGAGACGCCCAAACAGTTCGCCGGTTACGGTTCCGGTTCGAACCGCTGGTTCGGCAGTTTCGAATTGTTGGAACCGAAACCGAACCATGTGATGGCCGGTTCCGATTTCGATTCCAAACCGCCGATTGAACCGGAACCGAGCGGTTCGGCCGGTTCGAACCGGCGGTTTTGGTCGGTTTTTTCCTTTCTTTTTTTTTTGATTGATTTTTTTATAATTATAAAATCACAACTCCAAATTTGATTTTTAATGTTTGTTTCGAAGTATATCATATCATAATTTATACCATGAGAAATTGAAATATTTAAGTGAACAAACATTTTTCATTATCATTATAACTTGGAAAATTATTACAAGTTAGAAATCTATATAATCTATGATCTAATATATTACAAAAGTTGATATATATTACAATTACAAAAGTCCATATCTATCTAAAAGAAATAAAAGTCTATCTTGAATTACAATTACAATTACAATTATCTATTTATCTTGAATTATATAATATAATTCTAAGATCTAAGTATCTAACTAAGTAACATATGAAACAACATTAGCCAAAAGGAGGGGGAAAATTGAAAGAGCTTGAGTTTTATTCTAAGTTTGGAATTGAAATTCAAATTCCAAACTTAAAATAAAATTGCCTACATATCCTTAATTCAAATCAAATTAAGGAATCAAAGCTCACGTAGTTCTCTTACCTCAACTTACCTACGCCCAATCGTCGGGGTTGTTGATGCCACTACCGCCGGAGGATGTTGTGTTTGAGTCGTAACCATACAAGTCCGGTTCACCTTCCTCAAAGCGTGTGCAATCGAGGTTTTGTTGACGTTTGGATGCCTTGACCCAATCCTCAAGGAGCATAAGGTTTTGGACATTCTCGGCGGCCAAGTTTGCTTGTCTCGCACTCAAAGTGTGGCCCGATATGCTAAAGACATGTTCAACCGAGACCGTGGAGGCGGGACATGCAAAGATCTCCTTGGCAATAATTGTTAGTATAGGATATATGGTGGTCCTCCGTGACCACCACTTTAATAGATCCAAATTGTTCTCGAAAGCAATAGATTCAAAAGTAGCACTTAAATAAGAATCTAATTCTTGTGATGGGTTGGTACCTCTAGCTCTTTTTTGCGTTCTTATGTCATAGAAGTTGTAAAATTGACTAAGAGTTGGTCCAAAACTAGATGAAGAAGAAGAATAACTACTAGATCCTACATTTTGATCTCCTACTTCATCACTACTACTTGCATCACCATGAATTGTTTTATATTGTCTAAATAAATCATACAAATAATCTTTTGCCCGTTTTACTACTTCTCTAGGATTAGACACATATTCTACTAGATCATATTCACTAATCAAACCACATGGGAACAATGCATTATAGTACATATTTAAGAGTTCTTCTAATCCATCTTCTCTAATCCTAGGATCTAATAATTTAGCACATAAATATAGGGGGGTAGCTCATGATAATATTTTAACCATTTTGCTTTCATCATAATAATTGCATCACTTAAAATAGGATCATCTTTGTAAGAGTTAATTACCAAAGCAATTTTAACACATTGATCTAAAGCTAAAGGAGATGTATGATAATAACATCCACTAACTTCCCTAGTGGCTTCTTCAAAAAATTTTAACAAACCCATCATGTTTATACAAGAATCCCAAGAATGTGCAACTAACATAACATTATTATCACCAAATTCCATAAAAAAAGCACATAAAAGTTCTCTATAATTATATGAATCTTGAAGCATGTAAAAAGTAGAATTCCACCTATGTGGCACATTTTTCACAAATTTTTTTACTTCTAATCCATTCAATTTACAAAACGTGGCCCATCTTTTCCGCATTTGTATGGTATGACAAATTAAATTAATTGCATCTCTAATTTTATCTATTTCTACTTCTAAAGTTTTTAATCCATCTTGAACACATAAATTAAAAACATGACACATGCATCTAGTATGAAAAAGATCACCATTTAATGAAGGTTTACAAAAATCAATTATTGTAGGCAAGCTAGCTTTATTATTAGTTGCATTATCTAAAACTATAGCAAATACTTTTGTTAATATACCATAATCATTTAACACATGTATTACTTTTTGTGAAATATGCAAACCGGTATGTTTTTTATTAAAATCAATAAAAGTAATTAAACGTTTTTGAACATCTCATGCATCATCAATCCAATGGCAAGTAATGCCCATATAATCATTTTTATTATAAGGATCTTTCCAACAATCACAACATATTGCAACTTTTTGTTTAAGGTTAGCTAAATCGGATACTAATTTATATTTTCTTTCACGTACTCTTTTATCAATATCCCTAGTGGCCGTGTTCCTACTTATCATTCTAGCGGGTGGTTGTAAATACGTGCTCACATAATCTTCATAAAGGTCATCGGAAGCAAATGAAAAAGGTAGATGTTTTGAAGCAATAAAATCGGCGGTGCCTTTCCTAAGTTCTAATTGACTAAATTTAAAGGTTAAAGAATCCATACCTTGTGAAGACCCGGTGAATCCTCGTAGTTGTGTTTGAGAGCGCTCCAATCCAACCTTGTCGGGATGCTTCTTCGTGATGTGGTTGTTAAACGTTTCATAGCCCCCTCCATGCTTGAACTTGTATTGCTTTCCACAATGGTTGCACGTGACTACGTAGTCGACATCCGAATTCGGCATGGCTTCCTTCTTGAAGTGAATGGAGAAAATATCACTTCGAAGTGAAGAAGATGCTCTATTTGAAGTGGTTTGAGTGGCATTCAAACTCTCTTGTGTCGGATGCACCTCTTCTTCATCTTCATCGGCTAAGGCTTGAGCGATTTGTTCCCCCAAATCGACATTTGGATCAAGGTCGTCACACCATTGATCAATGAGTTCATCTTCGTACGATGGTGGAGGTGGCATGAGACTCTTTCCCTTCCCACGAGATGATGAAGTTGAAGAACCTCTTCTAGACATGATGAATTTACAATAGAAAAAATAGAAGTAGAAATAGCACTAGAAGTTGATGACGAAGAACAAGAAATCGAAATATAACAAGAATTTGAGAGATTTTAAACTTGAAATAATTTAAAGTGAGCTAGAATGCAAGAATTGATACTTGAGAGAGAGAGCAAGAGAATTGGTGTGAGCAAATACACAATTTGAACCCCTATTTATAGATCTCAAAAATTCAAAAAAAAAAAAAAAAAAAAGGAAATTGCTACGCTCCGGTTCGAACCGCCGGTTCCGGTTCGGTTCGAACCGACGGTTCGACTCATCTCAGCCGTCAATTTCCAACGGCCATTTGATCTCGGCCTTTGGATTCAAAATTCATCCAAACCGCCGGTTCGAACCGGCGGTTTCCGGTTCGGTTCGGTTTGGCCGGTTTGCAATGGCCATTTCATCCGGGCCGTTCGTCCTCAACGGCTATATTTGATTCAAACACAGCCGTACACGTGGCATGCTCTAATGTAAAAAAAAAAAAATACATAAAACCGGCGGTTCGAACCGCCGGTTCGCCGGTTTGTATAATTGAAAACCGAAACCGAACCGGTTCCCGGTTCCGGTTTGGAACCGAAACCGGGTCAACGGTTCCCGGAACCGTTGACCGCCGGTTCGAACCGGCCCGGTTCCGGTTTTTCGAACCGTTTGGGCGTGTTTAAGAATAATCATAAATATTTGTTTCAATATAAATAATATTTAAATGTATTTTAACTTTAATAAATTTAATTTATTTAAATCCGTGTAATACACGGGCATTATGCTAGTAGTCTATATATTGAAATTCCGGCTTGAAATTGCCTGTCAAGAACTATGCCTTTCCTTATTCAAATTTCTGTTTTGATTAGTTGTAAAGTCGTATATCTTGTATCGCGTTTCTTTTATTTCTGCTGAGTCTGGAAACGGTGTCGTTGTGATTAGTTGTTACTGTAGTCCTATTTTACTCGTGCTCATGGGTTGAGAATAACATAACAGAATTAGCTCAATCTTCTTTCTCTCTCTAAAAACCCTCTCCCAATCTCTCGATCCTTCCAAATCACACGAGCACTCGCCGATCCACCGGCTTTGTTCGTAACATTGCCCTGTTTCTTCAAGTGCTAGTCCTCAATACTCTCTCTCGCACTCACAAACATTTCTCATTTCTACCAACGCGAAATTGTTAAATTGGAGGCCGGCTTTCGACGAAAACGGAGATAGATTTCGACGATTTTTCAGACATTGGAATTGTGGCAATGGTGACATCTCCGGGCTATATGCGTCCCACAACTTCTTCTTTGGCCAAGGCCAAGAAACGCCCGGCGCTTGCTAGGCATGCTGGTCGGGGCCCTTTGCCCGAATCATCCAAAATTGTAAGTGTGTAATCTGTGATTTTCCTTGTTTTAGGGTTTTTACCTAGTGTTTTTGTTTTCTTGGTGTGAGTTGATGAGTTTCTTTTAGGTTTACTTGAATATATTCAATTGATGATGTTCTTGAAAAACTGGGGAGACGCTATTTCAAACTCCAATTTTGAAAGGCTTGGAGTAGTGAATTTTGTTTTAGAATTTTGAAAGGCATGCAATCTTCAATAAGCCATTATTTTGAGGGAGAGAAACCAGATAGGAGGCGAAAAATTGGACCATTTAGTATTTCTTGATTATTGGAGGATGGGGTTTGCTTGCTGAGACATGGTTTCTTTCTTTTCTTGTACATAAGTCTACCTGCTCTAGGTTTACAGATAGGGTTTCAGATGTTATAGATTTTTTTTCGGTTGTAATGATATTCTGGTTTCTGAGGATCCTGAGTGAAAGCTTTATTTCTTCTTTTCCCCCTAGATTTTTCTTTGTTTGGTAGGGTTTTTAAAATTCAAACCATCTGTTCCATGGGCAATAGTGGAAATACTCAGCGCACAAAAGATGTTTGTGTTCTTTTCTTATTTTAATTTATGTAGTAAGGTTGATAGATCTATGTGATTATATTTTCCTATATATTTGGTCTGGTACTGAAAAATTATAACATGACCTGGTGGTGGTGTTGTGAATGCTTTCTCTAATAACATGGGGACAAAATCTGAGCCTATCATATCAAAATGCCAAACGGGTGATAATTGGACTAAGATTACATTCAAGCCTGATTTGGTAAAATTTAGCATGACTTGTTTGGAGGATGATGTTGTTTCACTGATGAAGAAACATGTAATTGATGTTGCTGGATGCCTTGGAAAAACAGTAGAGTTGGAATTGAATGGGCAGAAATTTCATTTCAAATCGTTTTCCAGTTACTGTGACCTTTATATGAAATCTACCTCAGTTTCCAGCTTAGATCCACTCCCACAGTATTTGTCATTTTCTGGGTTTTATTCACTCTTGTTCGTTAACTAAGTTGCATCAATCACAATGCTGATTTTCTATAATCTGGCACATTTGAAGAGGAAGTTCATGAAAGGTGGTAGATTTGTATAAGTAGAAGTGAAGGACAATTCCAACAATAAGGAATCATATATGATTCTGATGGTTTGCTTTTTAGTATGTTCAAGCTGAATAGTGTACTCAGGAGAATGGTACTCAGAAAACAAGATAAAGCTTGATCACATTAAGAATCTATAAATGACTAATATGAACATGTTGGCTTGAGCAGGTCAGCTTTGTAAACGGAATTGCAACAATCAAGGGTGGGACTCATGTCGATTATGTTACTAATAAGATAACAAGCCATCTTGTTAATGTCATTAAGAACAAGAGCAAGAAGAATAAAAGGTTTGATCTTAAGCCTCATACCGTGAAGAACCATTTGTGGGTATTTGACAATCCTGCATTTGACTCTCAAACCAAGGAGACTCTGACACTCAATACTCTCATTGACAATCCTGCATTTGACTCTCAAACCAAGGAGACTCTGACACTGCGTGCAGCAGGTTTTGGTTCTTCCTGGGAATTCTCTCCAAAGTTCTTAGACAGAGGTTGGTCTATAGTTTTGATGTACATGTTCATTATTTATCTAAAAGGCTAACTGATTGTATATTTAAAGTTAAATTTCTTTACTCCATCATTTCATCCCCTGCAGTGGCCAAGTCAGACATAATGAAAAATATTGAGGAGTGGGCGGAGTTCAAACAAAAGAAGGATCTTAAAAAAACAGATGGATCAAAAGACAGAAGGATCTATGGATTAGCCAAGCTTGCTGATGCTAATGAGGCTGGAGTGAGGAATTCTGAGAAATGTACCTTGATACTGACAGAAGGTGATTCGGCCAAGGCACTTGCTGTAAGTTTTTGAGCTGGTGATTTGTTAATGAAGATTAAACTTTTAAAATTTGGTAATATCTTTATGTAATGAATCTTGTTCAGATTGCTGGACTTTCAGTTGTTGGGCGAGATCACTATGGTGTATTCCCTCTGAGAGGAAAATTGCTCAATGTGAGGGAAGCAAGCCACAATCAGCTGATGCAAAATCTTGAAATTCAGCACATCAAGCAGATTCTACGGCTCCAGCATGGTAAACAGTATGATAGTGTCAAGCCGCTACGATATGGACACTTGATGATAATGACTGATCAGGTTTCATTCTGCTAATATCTATATGGTTCTCTCTTCATCCATGTTGCTCAACACTGGTGATTGATAGGGTCTGGTTTCGATGGTATTTTACAACTAAACTGAAACTTTGTCCATGTGCAGGATCATGATGGTTCTCATATCAAAGGTCTATTGATTAATTTCATCCATTCATTCTGGCCATCATTGCTCAAAATTCCTACTTTCCTATTGGAGTTCATTACTCCTATCATAAAGGTACGGAACGACGCACACATACTCCTGGGATTATTACCTGTGATTTGCTTTTCTAAAATTGGGATATCTTCTCCTGCAGGCTATAAAGATGGGAAAAGAAAACTATCTTTCTATACAACGCCTTAGTATGAAGCATGGAAAGCAGCACAAGGGACGAAGGCGAAAAATTGGACCATTAAGTACTATAAGGTTTGTTTTCTCTTTACACTTGGAGCTGGCCTCTATGAAATTCACTATATAGATTGTGTTTTCATGGATTATCAGCACACTTGTTCGATCAGATAAATGCAATTATCAGCACACTTGTTCGATCTTGGAATTGCAACAATGAGGGATTCAACTGATTAGTTGATAAAATACATTATAAGATCTTTTCCCTGATTAGCAAGTAACATAACTTGTTCATATTTTCTATTGCATGTGATATAAGCATTTTCAATTCAATATACATCTTTTACTTGATAATCAGTCATTGAATTCTTGCCAATCATCATTGCTTTCTTTTCCTCTAAATTTTGTGCTGTAATATTTTGGTGCTAAGTTTGTTATTTGGGTAAGTGTGGAGGACCCTAAACTGAAAAATTCTGTTGCAGTTGTGAATTTAAGTTATTTAGCTATAATTAAGGTTGAGAGTAAATGGTCCTCCTACACAATAAAAAAGTAGTTCGGACAATGGTTGATTGCCGAACTTTTTCCCTATGCAATGAGTTACGTTGGAAATTACATTATTTTCACTTTGCACTCCAGTTGCATGAAAGTCGAACACGATTTCCATGAAATGGAGGAACTCAAAGTTCGAGCTGAAGCTGCTGATATTGCCAAATCTCAGGTTTTGATTCGAACTTTTTCTTATGAAATATCTGACTTTGTGTGAAATCTTGACCACCTGAGTTTTAATCCGTCTATCTTTGCAGTTTTTGGCCACCGTTTCTCATGAAATAAGAACTCCCATGAATGGGATCTTAGGTATATTGATGTCTTTTGATTGATTGAATTAATCACATTTTGATGGATAATGGGCGGTTAGGTTACACACTTACACTTGTATCTTGTTATTATTGCAGGAATGCTACAGTTGTTACTCGACACAGAATTAAGTTCAACCCAAAAGGACTTTGCTCAAACAGCTAAAGCTTGTGGAGAAACATTGATAACCTTGATACATGAAGTGCTGGATCGTGCTAAAATTGAAGCCGGAAAGCTGGAGCTCGAGGCAGTGCCCTTTGACCTTAGGTCAATTCTTGATGATGTTTTATCCTTGTTTTCTGAGAAATCTAGGCGAAAGGGTGTTGAGGTTAGTGTACAGATTTTTACATTCTAATCTATCACTGAAGTTTAGAACTTCTGTATACAAAATTACGTAACTAACTGGAAAGTGCAGTTGGCTGTTTTTGTATCAGATAAAGTGCTCGAAAATGTCGTTGGGGATCCGGGAAGATTCAGGCAGGTCGTTGCCAATCTTGTCGGAAACTCAGTAAAGGCAAGTGATGACTAAAGCTACTCTTTTACTTAACTGCCTAATTTTTCCATATATCTTCATTAACTCTGTTCTAATGTGGTAACAGTTCACTGATCAAGGACATATGTTTGTTCAAGTCCATTTAGCTGCACAAGCCAAGCCTGTTGTGGATGTGAAGACTGAAAGCTGTTTGAATGGAGAATCTGAGTCTTGCGTTCGACAGTTCAATACCCTGAGTGGCAAACAAGCTGCTGATGATAGAAGCAGTTGGGAAACATTTAAGCATTTTGATGATGAAGTCCGTTGTGATACTACTGCCACTAAAATAATGAACGATGCTTCTCAGAGTGTCACCTTGATGGTGTGTGTTGAAGATACTGGAATTGGTATCCCAGAACACGCACAAAATCGGGTTTCAACTTCTAGAAATTATGGAGGATCAGGTATAGGATTGAGCAACAGTAAGTGTCTTGTGGAGCTCATGGGTGGTCAAATGGGGTTTATTAGTGTTCCTCAAATCGGTAGTATGTTTTTGTCCACTGTTGAGTTCCAAGGATTTGAGAATAGTATTGTAATAAATCCGAAGAAATCTCTCTCCGATGATCTACCGCCCACTGGATATAAAGGGCTGAAAGCACTCATCGTTGATGGCAAACAAGTTAGAGCTGCTGTGACAAGGTACCGCTTGAAGCGACTCGGTATCCAAGCTGAAGGTGTGAGTAGCATCAAAACGGTGGTTGCTTTATTCGGGAAATATGACACTTTGATTTCTAAGTAAGCACTTCTTTTATTCTTATCTCTACTAGGCATTCATTCTTATGACATTTTAATGTCAATCCTGTTGATGTTTAAATTAGGGTTATTGGATATCTGACTTCTGCACCATCAACACCTCATACCTCCTTCATGTAACTTTATATGCAGGTCTTTGTTTTGGGATGCCCCGGTTGTTTACAAGATTAGATGGAAATGGGAGTGTGGCTAAAGGCGGTATGTTTCGTGGGAGTGTTGCAATAAAAAGGAAGAAAAAAAGAAGAAAAGAAAAAAAAAAGTAAAAAAAAAGGAAAAAAAAAGAAAGAAAAAAAGAAAAAAAAGGAAAAAAAAAGCAGAAAAAAAAAGCAGAAAAAAAAAGCAGAAAATAGAAGAAAAAAAGCAAGAATATTGCAAGACTTTTGATAAGCCATCGCCAATTTAGTCTCATTCTTGGCCTTTTCTCCTTGATGGCCGTGATTTTATTGGCATTGCAACCTCTGGATTTGGTAAAAATGCGTTAGGTAATTCCTCTTAGATGTAATATTGCTTTATTTGCTTTTGTAATGCGTGCTTAATATTTATGCACCTCATAAAATGTTTGTAGATAGTTAACATTCCCTATTTCAATGTTGCTAAATGCTAGCCACCTACACATCCGAGTGTGACATGCATGTGTTTTTCTTTTTGATTCTTTGCTTGGCTGTAAGTTATGTTTCTGTAAATTGCTTGTTATTTTATTCTGTCACTGATTGATATAATGTTTGGAAACAATATGCTATTTGAAACACCTGTATAACCTTCACATTCATGTAGCTTAATTAAACAAACGTTCTAACTTGGCTTTGTTTTTAGGTCCTAGACGAAGTTGATCGAATGCTTGACACAAGATTTGAGCCTCTTGTTCGCGCAATATTAAGTCAAACATGCTTCGGTATGATGTGGAACTTTGACATTATATCAGCTACCATCTTTCATAATTTGTACTTTCAACTCATTCATAACTTGAAATAAGTCCTTGACATTTTTATTTCTATTTCAGAAAAAATCTATTGCATTTTGCATGGTTATTTGTCTTGAAAAAAATGAAAATGCAAGTTTTGTTACCCCTGGAGTTTCTTTTACAGCTGACATTCTCCGGCTCTCTTTATTTTAAGTTAAATATTGTTTCAGGTGGTTGTGGGTTCAGAAGATTATGCTGCCAACCACGCCATCATGCAACTAGTGGAGGTCTGCGCAATAAATGAAATCAATTACAAATTAGCTTATATTGTTATTTCGTATATATGTATATATATGTATATATATATTTGAGCTTATCTGCATTGGTATAAGACAATCATTTTCATTGACATTACAGATGTTGGATGGTCGAGCACGTGATTAACGTTTGCAAGCTTTGCTGGAAAAATACCACAACAGAAAGTAAGTGTTTGCTGGTGCAAGTTACGTCTTTTAGATTTTAATTTGTTTTGGGCATCAAATCTACCTTTTGATCCGCTAGTTTGACATGCAAGGCATATAGCAGGATCGTCAAGATACTGGTATAAAATGCTGGCCAAAATGGCATTTGAAAAAATAACGACATTTGACCTGAAAGTTTCTTCATCTTCTTTTGTCTGAATGTTTTATTTACTAATCATTGTAAATATTTTGATATTAGAAGTTATCTGAATCTTTCTGCTTTCTTATTTTGCCCATCTGATTCCTCTCACATCTTATCCTCTCTGGGTTTTATAAATCATCTGCAGGAGCAGAGTATTGGATTTTGTTTAAAACAAGAAAGAAGCATCTAGGGTGGAGAATATTTCACAGAAGGTAATTTGACATGTTTTATTCCTTTTGCTAGTGAAACATGAAATGTTTTGTAGAAATTTCAAATTTTTGAATACTATTCCAGAAATATTTGACTGTATTGATGCATGTACATGCATCTATCTGTTGATGTTGTTTGTTATTTAAATGATCTACTGATTGATCTTTTGTCAACTCTTTCTTTATTAACTTTTTTAGTTGTTCATATTATAAATAAATATACAAAACAACCCACCCATTCGAACCTCTCTGCTTGTTGTACAGGCCTATCATTGTCATGCCACTTTTTATTTACTTCAAATTGACAAATAATAAGATGTTTCTTCTTTTTCCTGTTTCTATTGTATGGATAAAAGTAGTTTATGTTTGCTAGACTGGTGTTATAGACACACTTGTTAATAGTTCATGTGGTCTGCAAAAGTTTCTACCGATTCCAGTTTTAGTTTCTCTATTTTGCATTCTTCTAATTGGCTTTTGGATTCTTTTTATCTTCGTGTTATTTTGTGTGCTCTCTTTATTTTGAAGTTCATTTGATTTGCCTAAACACGGTTACTGTACATTTTTGTTCAAAAGCAGGAAGAACAAAAGGTGACGGTTAATAAGGAGGAGAAAAAAAATGACGGAGATGGTAGAGATAATGCGGTGGATCTGGGATAAACATGAATAACTCTAAATACACGGCATTGGAGTCATTTTTGAACTTTGGGCTTCCTTTTCTTGTTTTAGATTGCTGCAAGACATTGTGTCATTTATTTCTCAAAAAAAAAAAAAAAGAGAGAAAAAAAAAGAAAAAAAAGAAAAAACAGAAAAAAAGAAAAAAAAGAAAAAAGAAGAAAAAAAAAAGAAAAAAAAAAGAACAAAAGTGAAAAAAAAAGCAATAAAAAAAATAACAGTCAATGTATTTGATACAACAAACTCTTCTGATCTTTTGATTATGTATGGGCACCAGTCTTACGAAAGCCATATGTCCCTTAAGCATGTGAGCAAACTTGATTTTGGAGACCCTTTTCGGAAACATGCGATGATATGTGGGTATGTTCTCCAATCCTGACAATTTCCTAGTAAGTTGATCTTACTGTAATAAAGAAACAAAAGGCATTTTGTGACATTCTTCGTATTTGAATTGTCTCTAGGTACCTTCAGAAGGCTCCCACATCATGGTCGGTGCTAACAACATCATTCTTTATCTTTGTGATTTGCCTCTTAAATTGGATACATGAGTTATGGTGCAGCCATCCACATTAAGAAAGTCGAACACGATTTCCATGAAATGGAGGAACTCAAAGTTCGAGCTGAAGCTGCTGATATTGCCAAATCTCAGGTTTTGATTCGAACTTTTTCTCATGAAATATCTGACTTTGTGTGAAATCTTGACCACCTGAGTTTTAATCCGTCTATCTTTGCAGTTTTTGGCCACCGTTTCTCATGAAATAAGAACTCCCATGAATGGGATCTTAGGTATATTGATGTCTTTTGATTGATTGAATTAATCACATTTTGATGGATAATGGGCGGTTAGGTTACACACTTACACTTGTATCTTGTTATTATTGCAGGAATGCTACAGTTGTTACTCGACACAGAATTAAGTTCAACCCAAAAGGACATTGCTCAAACAACTAAAGCTTGTGGAGAAGCATTGATAACCTTGATAAATGAAGTGCTGGATCGTGCTAAAATTGATGCCGGAAAGCTGGAGCTCGAGGCAGTGCCCTTTGACCTTAGGTCAATTCTTGATGATGTTTTATCCTTGTTTTCTGAGAAATCTAGGAGAAAGGGCATTGAGGTAAGTTTACAGATTTTTACATTCTAATTTAACACTGAAGTTTAGATCTTCTGCATACAAAATTACGTAACTAACTGGAAAGTGCAGTTGGCTGTTTTTGTATCAGATAAAGTGGCCGAAATTGTCTTTGGGGATCCGGGAAGATTCAGGCAGGTCGTTGCCAATCTTGTCGGAAACTCAGTAAAGGTAAGTGATGACCAAAGCTACTCTTTTACTTAACTGTTTAATTTTTCAGTGTATGTTCATTAACTCTGTTCTAATGTGGTAACAGTTCACTGATCAAGGGTGGTCAAATGGGGTTTATTAGTGTTCCTCAAATCGGTAGTACGTTTTTGTCCACTGTTGAGTTCCAAGGATTTGAGAATAGTATTGTAATAAATCCGAAGAAATCTCTCTCCGATGATCTACGGCCCACTGGATATAAAGGGCTGAAAGCACTCATCGTTGATGGCAAACAAGTTAGAGCTGCTGTGACAAGGTACCGCTTGAAGCGACTCGGTATCCAAGCTGAAGGTGTGAGTAGCATCAAAACGGTGGTTGGTTTATTCGGGAAATACGACACTCTGATTTCTAAGTAAGCACTTCTTTTATTCTTATCTCTACTAGGCATTCATTCTTATGACATTTTAATGTCAATCCTTTTGATGTTTAAATTAGTGTTATTGGATATAAGACATCTGCACCATCAACACCTCATACCTCCTTCTTCATGTAACTTTATATGCAGGTGTTTGTTTTGGGATGCCCTGGTCGTTCACATGATGCGATAGAAATCGGAGTGTGTAACCTAAAGGCGGTATGTTTCGTGGGAGTGTTGCAATAAAAAGGAAGAAAAAAAGAAGAAAAGAAAAAAAAAGGTAAAATAAAAGGAAAAAAAAAAAAAAAAAAAAAAAAAGAAAGAAAGAAGAAAAAAAAAGCAGAAAAAAGAAGAAAAAAAGCAAGAATATTGCAAGACTTTTGATAAGCCATCGCCAATTTAGTCTCATTCTTGGCCTTTTCTCCTTGATGGCCGTGATTTTATTGGCATTGCAACCTCTGGATTTGGTAAAAATGCATTAGGTAATTCCTCTTAGTTGTAATATTGCTTTATTTGGTTTTGTAATGCGTGCTTAATATTTATGCACCTCATAAAACGTTTGTAGATAGTTAACATTCCCTATTTCAACGTTGAAGCCAAAAAGCTGGAGCTCGAGGCAGTGGCCTTTGACCTTAGGTCAATTCTTGATGATGTTTTATCCTTGTTTTCTGAGGAATCTAGGCGAAAGGGCACTGAGGTAAGTTTACAAATTTTCACATTCTAATTTAACACTGAAGTTTAGATCTTCTGCATACAAAATTACGTAACTAACTGGAAAGTGCAGTTGGCTGTTTTTGTATCAGATAAAGTGGCCGAAATTGTCTTTGGGGATCCGGGAAGATTCAGGCAGGTCGTTGCCAATCTTGTCGGAAACTCAGTAAAGGTAAGTGATGACCAAAGCTACTCTTTTACTTAACTGTTTAATTTTTCAGTGTATGTTCATTAACTCTGTTCTAATGTGGTAACAGTTCACTGATCAAGGGTGTTCAAATGGGGTTTATTAGTGTTCCTCAAATCGGTAGTACGTTTTTGTCCACTGTTGAGTTCCAAGGATTTGAGAATAGTATTGTAATAAATCCGAAGAAATCTCTCTCCGATGATCTACGGCCCACTGGATATAAAGGGCTGAAAGCACTCTTCGTTGATGGCAAACAAGTTAGAGCTGCTGTGACAAGGTACCGCTTGAAGCGACTCGGTATCCAAGCTGAAGGTGTGAGTAGCATCAAAACGGTGGTTGGTTTATTCGGGAAATACGACACTCTGATTTCTAAGTAAGCACTTCTTTTATTCTTATCTCTACTATTCATTCTTATGACATTTTAATGTCAATCCTGTTGATGTTTAAATTAGGGTTATTGGATATAAGACATCTGCACCATCAACACCTCATACCTCCTTCTTCATGTAACTTTATATGCAGGTGTTTGTTTTGGGATGCCCTGGTCGTTCACATGATGTGATAGAAATCGGAGTGTGTAACCTAAAGACGGTATCTTTCGTGGGAGTGTTGCAATGAAAAGGAAGAAAAAAAGAAGAAAAGAAAAAAAAAAGTAAAATAAAAGGAAAAAAAAAAGAAAAAAAAAAAAGAAAGAAAGAAGAAAAAAAATGCAGAAAAAAGAAGAAAAAAAGCAAGAATATTGCAAGACTTTTGATAAGCCATCGCCAATTTAGTCTCATTCTTGGCCTTTTCTCCTTGATGGCCGTGATTTTATTGGCATTGCAACCTCTGGATTTGGTAAAAATGCATTAGGTAATTCCTCTTAGTTGTAATATTGCTTTATTTGGTTTTGTAATGCGTGCTTAATATTTATGCACCTCATAAAACGTTTGTAGATAGTTAACATTCCCTATTTCAACATTGAAGCCGAAAAGCTGGAGCTCGAGGCAGTGGCCTTTGACCTTAGGTCAATTCTTGATGATGTTTTATCCTTGTTTTCTGAGGAATCTAGGCGAAAGGGCACTGAGGTAAGTTTACAAATTTTCACATTCTAATTTAACACTGAAGTTTAGATCTTCTGCATACAAAATTACGTAACTAACTGGAAAGTGCAGTTGGCTGTTTTTGTATCAGATAAAGTGGCCGAAATTGTCTTTGGGGATCCGGGAAGATTCAGGCAGGTCGTTTCCAATCTTGTCAGAAACTCAGTAAAGGTAAGTGATGACCAAAGCTACTCTTTTACTTAACTGTTTAATTTTTCAGTGTATGTTCATTAACTCTGTTCTAATGTGGTAACAGTTCACTGATCAAGGGTGGTCAAATGGGGTTTATTAGTGTTCCTCAAATCGGTAGTACGTTTTTGTCCACTGTTGAGTTCCAAGGATTTGAGAATAGTATTGTAATAAATCCGAAGAAATCTCTCTCCGATGATCTACGGCCCACTGGATATAAAGGTCTGAAAGCACTCTTCGTTGATGGCAAACAAGTTAGAGCTGCTGTGACAAGGTACCGCTTGAAGCGACTCGGTATCCAAGCTGAAGGTGTGAGTAGCATCAAAACGGTGGTTGGTTTATTCGGGAAATACGACACTCTGATTTCTAAGTAAGCACTTCTTTTATTCTTATCTCTACTACGCATTCATTCTTATGACATTTTAATGTCAATCCTGTTGATGTTTAAATTAGGGTTATTGGATATAAGACATCTGCACCATCAACACCTCATACCTCCTTCATGTAACTTTATATGCAGGTGTTTGTTTTGGGATGCCCTGGTCGTTCACATGATGTGATAGAAATCGGAGTGTGTAACCTAAAGGCGGTATCTTTCGTGGGAGTGTTGCAATGAAAAGGAAGAAAAAAAGAAGAAAAGAAAAAAAAAAGTAAAATAAAAGGAAAAAAAAAAGAAAAAAAGAAAGATACGAAGAAGAAAAAAAAAGCAGAAAAAAGAAGAAAAAAAGCAAGAATATTGCAAGACTTTTGATAAGCCATCGCCAATTTAGTCTCATTCTTGGCCTTTTCTCCTTGATGGCCGTGATTTTATTGGCATTGCAACCTCTGCATTTGGTAAAAATGCGTTAGGTAATTCCTCTTAGTTGTAATATTGCTTTATTTGGTTCTGTAATGCGTGCTTAATATTTATGCACCTCATAAAATGTTTGTAGATAGTTAACATTCCCTATTTCAACGTTGAAGCCGAAAAGCTGGAGCTCGAGGCAGTGGCCTTTGACCTTAGGTCAATTCTTGATGATGTTTTATCCTTGTTTTTTGAGGAATCTAGGCGAAAGGGCACTGAGTTAAGTTTACAGATTTTGACATTCTAATTTAACACTGAAGTTTAGATCTTCTGCATACAAAATTACGTAACTAACTGGAAAGTGCAGTTGGCTGTTTTTGTATCAGATAAAGTGGCCGAAATTGTCTTTGGGGATCCGGGAAGATTCAGGCAGGTCGTTGCCAATCTTGTCGGAAACTCAGTAAAGGTAAGTGATGACCAAAGCTACTCTTTTACTTAACTGTTTAATTTTTCAGTGTATGTTCATTAACTCTGTTCTAATGTGGTAACAGTTCACTGATCAAGGACATATATTTGTTCAAGTCCATTTAGCTGCACAAGCGAAGCCTGTTGTGGATGTGAAGACTGAAAGCTGTTTGAATGGAGAATCTGAGTCTTGCGTTCGACAGTTCGATACCCTGAGTGTCAAACAAGCTGCTGATGATAGAAGCAGTTGGGAAAAATTTAAGCATTTTGATGATGAAGCCCGTTGTGATACTACTGCCACTAAAATAATGAACGATGCTTCTCAGAGTGTCACCTTGATGGTGTGTGTTGAAGATACTGGAATTGGTATCCCAGAACACGCACAAAATCGGGTTTCAACTTCTAGAAATTAAGGAGGATCAGGTATAGGATTGAGCATCAGTAAGTGTCTTGTGGAGCTCATGGGTGGTCAAATGGGGTTTATTAGTGTTCCTCAAATCGGTAGTACGTTTTTGTCCACTGTTGAGTTCCAAGGATTTGAGAATAGTATTGTAATAAATCCGAAGAAATCTCTCTCCGATGATCTACGGCCCACTGGATATAAAGGGCTGAAAGCACTCATCGTTGATGGCGAACAAGTTAGAGCTGCTGTGACAAGGTACCGCTTGAAGCGACTCGGTATCCAAGCTGAAGGTGTGAGTAGCATCAAAACGGTGGTTGGTTTATTCGGGAAATACGACACTCTGATTTCTAAGTAAGCACTTCTTTTATTCTTATCTCTACTAGGCATTCATTCTTATGACATTTTAATGTCAATCCTTTTGATGTTTAAATTAGTGTTATTGGATATAAGACATCTGCACCATCAACACCTCATACCTCCTTCTTCATGTAACTTTATATGCAGGTGTTTGTTTTGGGATGCCCTGGTCGTTCACATGATTTGATAGAAATCGGAGTGTGTAACCTAAAGGCGGTATCTTTCGTGGGAGTGTTGCAATTAAAAGGAAGAAAAAAAGAAGAAAAGAAAAAAAAAGGTAAAATAAAAGGAAAAAAAAAAGAAAAAAAAAAAAGATACGAAGAAGAAAAAAAAAGCAGAAAAAAGAAGAAAAAAAGCAAGAATATTGCAAGACTTTTGATAAGCCATCGCCAATTTAGTCTCATTCTTGGCCTTTTCTCCTTGATGGCCGTGATTTTATTGGCATTGCAACCTCTGCATTTGGTAAAAATGCGTTAGGTAATTCCTCTTAGTTGTAATATTGCTTTATTTGGTTCTGTAATGCGTGCTTAATATTTATGCACCTCATAAAATGTTTGTAGATAGTTAACATTCCCTATTTCAACGTTGAAGCCGAAAAGCTGGAGCTCGAGGCAGTGGCCTTTGACCTTAGGTCAATTCTTGATGATGTTTTATCCTTGTTTTCTGAGGAATCTAGGCGAAAGGGCACTGAGTTAAGTTTACAGATTTTGACATTCTAATTTAACACTGAAGTTTAGATCTTCTGCATACAAAATTACGTAACTAACTGGAAAGTGCAGTTGGCTGTTTTTGTATCAGATAAAGTGGCCGAAATTGTCTTTGGGGATCCGGGAAGATTCAGGCAGGTCGTTGCCAATCTTGTCGGAAACTCAGTAAAGGTAAGTGATGACCAAAGCTATTCTTTTACTTAACTGTTTAATTTTTCAGTGTATGTTCATTAACTCTGTTCTAATGTGGTAACAGTTCACTGATCAAGGACATATATTTGTTCAAGTCCATTTAGCTGCACAAGCGAAGCCTGTTGTGGATGTGAAGACTGAAAGCTGTTTGAATGGAGAATCTGAGTCTTGCGTTCGACAGTTCGATACCCTGAGTGTCAAACAAGCTGCTGATGATAGAAGCAGTTGGGAAAAATTTAAGCATTTTGATGATGAAGCCCGTTGTGATACTACTGCCACTAAAATAATGAACGATGCTTCTCAGAGTGTCACCTTGATGGTGTGTGTTGAAGATACTGGAATTGGTATCCCAGAACACGCACAAAATCGGGTTTCAACTTCTAGAAATTAAGGAGGATCAGGTATAGGATTGAGCATCAGTAAGTGTCTTGTGGAGCTCATGGGTGGTCAAATGGGGTTTATTAGTGTTCCTCAAATCGGTAGTACGTTTTTGTCCACTGTTGAGTTCCAAGGATTTGAGAATAGTATTGTAATAAATCCGAAGAAATCTCTCTCCGATGATCTACGGCCCACTGGATATAAAGGGCTGAAAGCACTCATCGTTGATGGCGAACAAGTTAGAGCTGCTGTGACAAGGTACCGCTTGAAGCGACTCGGTATCCAAGCTGAAGGTGTGAGTAGCATCAAAACGGTGGTTGGTTTATTCGGGAAATACGACACTCTGATTTCTAAGTAAGCACTTCTTTTATTCTTATCTCTACTAGGCATTCATTCTTATGACATTTTAATGTCAATCCTGTTGATGTTTAAATTAGTGTTATTGGATATAAGACATCTGCACCATCAACACCTCATACCTCCTTCTTCATGTAACTTTATATGCAGGTGTTTGTTTTGGGATGCCCTGGTCGTTCACATGATTTGATAGAAATCGGAGTGTGTAACCTAAAGGCGGTATCTTTCGTGGGAGTGTTGCAATTAAAAGGAAGAAAAAAAGAAGAAAAGAAAAAAAAAGGTAAAATAAAAGGAAAAAAAAAAGAAAAAAAAAAAGATACGAAGAAGAAAAAAAAAGCAGAAAAAAGAAGAAAAAAAGCAAGAATATTGCAAGACTTTTGATAAGCCATCGCCAATTTAGTCTCATTCTTGGCCTTTTCTCCTTGATGGCCGTGATTTTATTGGCATTGCAACCTCTGCATTTGGTAAAAATGCGTTAGGTAATTCCTCTTAGTTGTAATATTGCTTTATTTGGTTTTGTAATGCGTGCTTAATATTTATGCACCTCATAAAATGTTTGTAGATAGTTAACATTCCCTATTTCAACGTTGAAGCCGAAAAGCTGGAGCTCGAGGCAGTGGCCTTTGACCTTAGGTCAATTCTTGATGATGTTTTATCCTTGTTTTCTGAGGAATCTAGGCGAAAGGGCACTGAGTTAAGTTTACAGATTTTGACATTCTAATTTAACACTGAAGTTTAGATCTTCTGCATACAAAATTACGTAACTAACTGGAAAGTGCAGTTGGCTGTTTTTGTATCAGATAAAGTGGCCGAAATTGTCTTTGGGGATCCGGGAAGATTCAGGCAGGTCGTTGCCAATCTTGTCGGAAACTCAGTAAAGGTAAGTGATGACCAAAGCTACTCTTTTACTTAACTGTTTAATTTTTCAGTGTATGTTCATTAACTCTGTTCTAATGTGGTAACAGTTCACTGATCAAGGACATATATTTGTTCAAGTCCATTTAGCTGCACAAGCGAAGCCTGTTGTGGATGTGAAGACTGAAAGCTGTTTGAATGGAGAATCTGAGTCTTGCGTTCGACAGTTCGATACCCTGAGTGTCAAACAAGCTGCTGATGATAGAAGCAGTTGGGAAAAATTTAAGCATTTTGATGATGAAGCCCGTTGTGATACTACTGCCACTAAAATAATGAACGATGCTTCTCAGAGTGTCACCTTGATGGTGTGTGTTGAAGATACTGGAATTGGTATCCCAGAACACGCACAAAATCGGGTTTCAACTTCTAGAAATTAAGGAGGATCAGGTATAGGATTGAGCATCAGTAAGTGTCTTGTGGAGCTCATGGGTGGTCAAATGGGGTTTATTAGTGTTCCTCAAATCGGTAGTACGTTTTTGTCCACTGTTGAGTTCCAAGGATTTGAGAATAGTATTGTAATAAATCCGAAGAAATCTCTCTCCGATGATCTACGGCCCACTGGATATAAAGGGCTGAAAGCACTCATCGTTGATGGCGAACAAGTTAGAGCTGCTGTGACAAGGTACCGCTTGAAGCGACTCGGTATCCAAGCTGAAGGTGTGAGTAGCATCAAAACGGTGGTTGGTTTATTCGGGAAATACGACACTCTGATTTCTAAGTAAGCACTTCTTTTATTCTTATCTCTACTAGGCATTCATTCTTATGACATTTTAATGTCAATCCTGTTGATGTTTAAATTAGTGTTATTGGATATAAGACATCTGCACCATCAACACCTCATACCTCCTTCTTCATGTAACTTTATATGCAGGTGTTTGTTTTGGGATGCCCTGGTCGTTCACATGATTTGATAGAAATCGGAGTGTGTAACCTAAAGGCGGTATCTTTCGTGGGAGTGTTGCAATTAAAAGGAAGAAAAAAAGAAGAAAAGAAAAAAAAAGGTAAAATAAAAGGAAAAAAAAAAGAAAAAAAAAAAGATACGAAGAAGAAAAAAAAAGCAGAAAAAAGAAGAAAAAAAGCAAGAATATTGCAAGACTTTTGATAAGCCATCGCCAATTTAGTCTCATTCTTGGCCTTTTCTCCTTGATGGCCGTGATTTTATTGGCATTGCAACCTCTGCATTTGGTAAAAATGCGTTAGGTAATTCCTCTTAGTTGTAATATTGCTTTATTTGGTTTTGTAATGCGTGCTTAATATTTATGCACCTCATAAAATGTTTGTAGATAGTTAACATTCCCTATTTCAACGTTGAAGCCGAAAAGCTGGAGCTCGAGGCAGTGGCCTTTGACCTTAGGTCAATTCTTGATGATGTTTTATCCTTGTTTTCTGAGGAATCTAGGCGAAAGGGCACTGAGTTAAGTTTACAGATTTTGACATTCTAATTTAACACTGAAGTTTAGATCTTCTGCATACAAAATTACGTAACTAACTGGAAAGTGCAGTTGGCTGTTTTTGTATCAGATAAAGTGGCCGAAATTGTCTTTGGGGATCCGGGAAGATTCAGGCAGGTCGTTGCCAATCTTGTCGGAAACTCAGTAAAGGTAAGTGATGACCAAAGCTACTCTTTTACTTAACTGTTTAATTTTTCAGTGTATGTTCATTAACTCTGTTCTAATGTGGTAACAGTTCACTGATCAAGGACATATATTTGTTCAAGTCCATTTAGCTGCACAAGCGAAGCCTGTTGTGGATGTGAAGACTGAAAGCTGTTTGAATGGAGAATCTGAGTCTTGCGTTCGACAGTTCGATACCCTGAGTGTCAAACAAGCTGCTGATGATAGAAGCAGTTGGGAAAAATTTAAGCATTTTGATGATGAAGCCCGTTGTGATACTACTGCCACTAAAATAATGAACGATGCTTCTCAGAGTGTCACCTTGATGGTGTGTGTTGAAGATACTGGAATTGGTATCCCAGAACACGCACAAAATCGGGTTTCAACTTCTAGAAATTAAGGAGGATCAGGTATAGGATTGAGCATCAGTAAGTGTCTTGTGGAGCTCATGGGTGGTCAAATGGGGTTTATTAGTGTTCCTCAAATCGGTAGTACGTTTTTGTCCACTGTTGAGTTCCAAGGATTTGAGAATAGTATTGTAATAAATCCGAAGAAATCTCTCTCCGATGATCTACGGCCCACTGGATATAAAGGGCTGAAAGCACTCATCGTTGATGGCGAACAAGTTAGAGCTGCTGTGACAAGGTACCGCTTGAAGCGACTCGGTATCCAAGCTGAAGGTGTGAGTAGCATCAAAACGGTGGTTGGTTTATTCGGGAAATACGACACTCTGATTTCTAAGTAAGCACTTCTTTTATTCTTATCTCTACTAGGCATTCATTCTTATGACATTTTAATGTCAATCCTGTTGATGTTTAAATTAGTGTTATTGGATATAAGACATCTGCACCATCAACACCTCATACCTCCTTCTTCATGTAACTTTATATGCAGGTGTTTGTTTTGGGATGCCCTGGTCGTTCACATGATTTGATAGAAATCGGAGTGTGTAACCTAAAGGCGGTATCTTTCGTGGGAGTGTTGCAATTAAAAGGAAGAAAAAAAGAAGAAAAGAAAAAAAAAGGTAAAATAAAAGGAAAAAAAAAAGAAAAAAAAAAAAGATACGAAGAAGAAAAAAAAAGCAGAAAAAAGAAGAAAAAAAGCAAGAATATTGCAAGACTTTTGATAAGCCATCGCCAATTTAGTCTCATTCTTGGCCTTTTCTCCTTGATGGCCGTGATTTTATTGGCATTGCAACCTCTGCATTTGGTAAAAATGCGTTAGGTAATTCCTCTTAGTTGTAATATTGCTTTATTTGGTTTTGTAATGCGTGCTTAATATTTATGCACCTCATAAAATGTTTGTAGATAGTTAACATTCCCTATTTCAACGTTGAAGCCGAAAAGCTGGAGCTCGAGGCAGTGGCCTTTGACCTTAGGTCAATTCTTGATGATGTTTTATCCTTGTTTTCTGAGGAATCTAGGCGAAAGGGCACTGAGTTAAGTTTACAGATTTTGACATTCTAATTTAACACTGAAGTTTAGATCTTCTGCATACAAAATTACGTAACTAACTGGAAAGTGCAGTTGGCTGTTTTTGTATCAGATAAAGTGGCCGAAATTGTCTTTGGGGATCCGGGAAGATTCAGGCAGGTCGTTGCCAATCTTGTCGGAAACTCAGTAAAGGTAAGTGATGACCAAAGCTACTCTTTTACTTAACTGTTTAATTTTTCAGTGTATGTTCATTAACTCTGTTCTAATGTGGTAACAGTTCACTGATCAAGGACATATATTTGTTCAAGTCCATTTAGCTGCACAAGCGAAGCCTGTTGTGGATGTGAAGACTGAAAGCTGTTTGAATGGAGAATCTGAGTCTTGCGTTCGACAGTTCGATACCCTGAGTGTCAAACAAGCTGCTGATGATAGAAGCAGTTGGGAAAAATTTAAGCATTTTGATGATGAAGCCCGTTGTGATACTACTGCCACTAAAATAATGAACGATGCTTCTCAGAGTGTCACCTTGATGGTGTGTGTTGAAGATACTGGAATTGGTATCCCAGAACACGCACAAAATCGGGTTTCAACTTCTAGAAATTAAGGAGGATCAGGTATAGGATTGAGCATCAGTAAGTGTCTTGTGGAGCTCATGGGTGGTCAAATGGGGTTTATTAGTGTTCCTCAAATCGGTAGTACGTTTTTGTCCACTGTTGAGTTCCAAGGATTTGAGAATAGTATTGTAATAAATCCGAAGAAATCTCTCTCCGATGATCTACGGCCCACTGGATATAAAGGGCTGAAAGCACTCATCGTTGATGGCGAACAAGTTAGAGCTGCTGTGACAAGGTACCGCTTGAAGCGACTCGGTATCCAAGCTGAAGGTGTGAGTAGCATCAAAACGGTGGTTGGTTTATTCGGGAAATACGACACTCTGATTTCTAAGTAAGCACTTCTTTTATTCTTATCTCTACTAGGCATTCATTCTTATGACATTTTAATGTCAATCCTGTTGATGTTTAAATTAGTGTTATTGGATATAAGACATCTGCACCATCAACACCTCATACCTCCTTCTTCATGTAACTTTATATGCAGGTGTTTGTTTTGGGATGCCCTGGTCGTTCACATGATTTGATAGAAATCGGAGTGTGTAACCTAAAGGCGGTATCTTTCGTGGGAGTGTTGCAATTAAAAGGAAGAAAAAAAGAAGAAAAGAAAAAAAAAGGTAAAATAAAAGGAAAAAAAAAAGAAAAAAAAAAAAGATACGAAGAAGAAAAAAAAAGCAGAAAAAAGAAGAAAAAAAGCAAGAATATTGCAAGACTTTTGATAAGCCATCGCCAATTTAGTCTCATTCTTGGCCTTTTCTCCTTGATGGCCGTGATTTTATTGGCATTGCAACCTCTGCATTTGGTAAAAATGCGTTAGGTAATTCCTCTTAGTTGTAATATTGCTTTATTTGGTTTTGTAATGCGTGCTTAATATTTATGCACCTCATAAAATGTTTGTAGATAGTTAACATTCCCTATTTCAACGTTGAAGCCGAAAAGCTGGAGCTCGAGGCAGTGGCCTTTGACCTTAGGTCAATTCTTGATGATGTTTTATCCTTGTTTTCTGAGGAATCTAGGCGAAAGGGCACTGAGTTAAGTTTACAGATTTTGACATTCTAATTTAACACTGAAGTTTAGATCTTCTGCATACAAAATTACGTAACTAACTGGAAAGTGCAGTTGGCTGTTTTTGTATCAGATAAAGTGGCCGAAATTGTCTTTGGGGATCCGGGAAGATTCAGGCAGGTCGTTGCCAATCTTGTCGGAAACTCAGTAAAGGTAAGTGATGACCAAAGCTACTCTTTTACTTAACTGTTTAATTTTTCAGTGTATGTTCATTAACTCTGTTCTAATGTGGTAACAGTTCACTGATCAAGGACATATATTTGTTCAAGTCCATTTAGCTGCACAAGCGAAGCCTGTTGTGGATGTGAAGACTGAAAGCTGTTTGAATGGAGAATCTGAGTCTTGCGTTCGACAGTTCGATACCCTGAGTGTCAAACAAGCTGCTGATGATAGAAGCAGTTGGGAAAAATTTAAGCATTTTGATGATGAAGCCCGTTGTGATACTACTGCCACTAAAATAATGAACGATGCTTCTCAGAGTGTCACCTTGATGGTGTGTGTTGAAGATACTGGAATTGGTATCCCAGAACACGCACAAAATCGGGTTTCAACTTCTAGAAATTAAGGAGGATCAGGTATAGGATTGAGCATCAGTAAGTGTCTTGTGGAGCTCATGGGTGGTCAAATGGGGTTTATTAGTGTTCCTCAAATCGGTAGTACGTTTTTGTCCACTGTTGAGTTCCAAGGATTTGAGAATAGTATTGTAATAAATCCGAAGAAATCTCTCTCCGATGATCTACGGCCCACTGGATATAAAGGGCTGAAAGCACTCATCGTTGATGGCGAACAAGTTAGAGCTGCTGTGACAAGGTACCGCTTGAAGCGACTCGGTATCCAAGCTGAAGGTGTGAGTAGCATCAAAACGGTGGTTGGTTTATTCGGGAAATACGACACTCTGATTTCTAAGTAAGCACTTCTTTTATTCTTATCTCTACTAGGCATTCATTCTTATGACATTTTAATGTCAATCCTGTTGATGTTTAAATTAGTGTTATTGGATATAAGACATCTGCACCATCAACACCTCATACCTCCTTCTTCATGTAACTTTATATGCAGGTGTTTGTTTTGGGATGCCCTGGTCGTTCACATGATTTGATAGAAATCGGAGTGTGTAACCTAAAGGCGGTATCTTTCGTGGGAGTGTTGCAATTAAAAGGAAGAAAAAAAGAAGAAAAGAAAAAAAAAGGTAAAATAAAAGGAAAAAAAAAAGAAAAAAAAAAAAGATACGAAGAAGAAAAAAAAAGCAGAAAAAAGAAGAAAAAAAGCAAGAATATTGCAAGACTTTTGATAAGCCATCGCCAATTTAGTCTCATTCTTGGCCTTTTCTCCTTGATGGCCGTGATTTTATTGGCATTGCAACCTCTGCATTTGGTAAAAATGCGTTAGGTAATTCCTCTTAGTTGTAATATTGCTTTATTTGGTTTTGTAATGCGTGCTTAATATTTATGCACCTCATAAAATGTTTGTAGATAGTTAACATTCCCTATTTCAACGTTGAAGCCGAAAAGCTGGAGCTCGAGGCAGTGGCCTTTGACCTTAGGTCAATTCTTGATGATGTTTTATCCTTGTTTTCTGAGGAATCTAGGCGAAAGGGCACTGAGTTAAGTTTACAGATTTTGACATTCTAATTTAACACTGAAGTTTAGATCTTCTGCATACAAAATTACGTAACTAACTGGAAAGTGCAGTTGGCTGTTTTTGTATCAGATAAAGTGGCCGAAATTGTCTTTGGGGATCCGGGAAGATTCAGGCAGGTCGTTGCCAATCTTGTCGGAAACTCAGTAAAGGTAAGTGATGACCAAAGCTACTCTTTTACTTAACTGTTTAATTTTTCAGTGTATGTTCATTAACTCTGTTCTAATGTGGTAACAGTTCACTGATCAAGGACATATATTTGTTCAAGTCCATTTAGCTGCACAAGCGAAGCCTGTTGTGGATGTGAAGACTGAAAGCTGTTTGAATGGAGAATCTGAGTCTTGCGTTCGACAGTTCGATACCCTGAGTGTCAAACAAGCTGCTGATGATAGAAGCAGTTGGGAAAAATTTAAGCATTTTGATGATGAAGCCCGTTGTGATACTACTGCCACTAAAATAATGAACGATGCTTCTCAGAGTGTCACCTTGATGGTGTGTGTTGAAGATACTGGAATTGGTATCCCAGAACACGCACAAAATCGGGTTTCAACTTCTAGAAATTAAGGAGGATCAGGTATAGGATTGAGCATCAGTAAGTGTCTTGTGGAGCTCATGGGTGGTCAAATGGGGTTTATTAGTGTTCCTCAAATCGGTAGTACGTTTTTGTCCACTGTTGAGTTCCAAGGATTTGAGAATAGTATTGTAATAAATCCGAAGAAATCTCTCTCCGATGATCTACGGCCCACTGGATATAAAGGGCTGAAAGCACTCATCGTTGATGGCGAACAAGTTAGAGCTGCTGTGACAAGGTACCGCTTGAAGCGACTCGGTATCCAAGCTGAAGGTGTGAGTAGCATCAAAACGGTGGTTGGTTTATTCGGGAAATACGACACTCTGATTTCTAAGTAAGCACTTCTTTTATTCTTATCTCTACTAGGCATTCATTCTTATGACATTTTAATGTCAATCCTGTTGATGTTTAAATTAGTGTTATTGGATATAAGACATCTGCACCATCAACACCTCATACCTCCTTCTTCATGTAACTTTATATGCAGGTGTTTGTTTTGGGATGCCCTGGTCGTTCACATGATTTGATAGAAATCGGAGTGTGTAACCTAAAGGCGGTATCTTTCGTGGGAGTGTTGCAATTAAAAGGAAGAAAAAAAGAAGAAAAGAAAAAAAAAGGTAAAATAAAAGGAAAAAAAAAAGAAAAAAAAAAAAGATACGAAGAAGAAAAAAAAAGCAGAAAAAAGAAGAAAAAAAGCAAGAATATTGCAAGACTTTTGATAAGCCATCGCCAATTTAGTCTCATTCTTGGCCTTTTCTCCTTGATGGCCGTGATTTTATTGGCATTGCAACCTCTGCATTTGGTAAAAATGTGTTAGGTAATTCCTCTTAGTTGTAATATTGCTTTATTTGGTTTTGTAATGCGTGCTTAATATTTATGCACCTCATAAAATGTTTGTAGATAGTTAACATTCCCTATTTCAACGTTGAAGCCGAAAAGCTGGAGCTCGAGGCAGTGGCCTTTGACCTTAGGTCAATTCTTGATGATGTTTTATCCTTGTTTTCTGAGGAATCTAGGCGAAAGGGCACTGAGTTAAGTTTACAGATTTTGACATTCTAATTTAACACTGAAGTTTAGATCTTCTGCATACAAAATTACGTAACTAACTGGAAAGTGCAGTTGGCTGTTTTTGTATCAGATAAAGTGGCCGAAATTGTCTTTGGGGATCCGGGAAGATTCAGGCAGGTCGTTGCCAATCTTGTCGGAAACTCAGTAAAGGTAAGTGATGACCAAAGCTACTCTTTTACTTAACTGTTTAATTTTTCAGTGTATGTTCATTAACTCTGTTCTAATGTGGTAACAGTTCACTGATCAAGGACATATATTTGTTCAAGTCCATTTAGCTGCACAAGCGAAGCCTGTTGTGGATGTGAAGACTGAAAGCTGTTTGAATGGAGAATCTGAGTCTTGCGTTCGACAGTTCGATACCCTGAGTGTCAAACAAGCTGCTGATGATAGAAGCAGTTGGGAAAAATTTAAGCATTTTGATGATGAAGCCCGTTGTGATACTACTGCCACTAAAATAATGAACGATGCTTCTCAGAGTGTCACCTTGATGGTGTGTGTTGAAGATACTGGAATTGGTATCCCAGAACACGCACAAAATCGGGTTTCAACTTCTAGAAATTAAGGAGGATCAGGTATAGGATTGAGCATCAGTAAGTGTCTTGTGGAGCTCATGGGTGGTCAAATGGGGTTTATTAGTGTTCCTCAAATCGGTAGTACGTTTTTGTCCACTGTTGAGTTCCAAGGATTTGAGAATAGTATTGTAATAAATCCGAAGAAATCTCTCTCCGATGATCTACGGCCCACTGGATATAAAGGGCTGAAAGCACTCATCGTTGATGGCGAACAAGTTAGAGCTGTTGTGACAAGGTACCGCTTGAAGCGACTCGGTATCCAAGCTGAAGGTGTGAGTAGCATCAAAACGGTGGTTGGTTTATTCGGGAAATACGACACTCTGATTTCTAAGTAAGCACTTCTTTTATTCTTATCTCTACTAGGCATTCATTCTTATGACATTTTAATGTCAATCCTGTTGATGTTTAAATTAGTGTTATTGGATATAAGACATCTGCACCATCAACACCTCATACCTCCTTCTTCATGTAACTTTATATGCAGGTGTTTGTTTTGGGATGCCCTGGTCGTTCACATGATTTGATAGAAATCGGAGTGTGTAACCTAAAGGCGGTATCTTTCGTGGGAGTGTTGCAATTAAAAGGAAGAAAAAAAGAAGAAAAGAAAAAAAAAGGTAAAATAAAAGGAAAAAAAAAAGAAAAAAAAAAAAGATACGAAGAAGAAAAAAAAAGCAGAAAAAAGAAGAAAAAAAGCAAGAATATTGCAAGACTTTTGATAAGCCATCGCCAATTTAGTCTCATTCTTGGCCTTTTCTCCTTGATGGCCGTGATTTTATTGGCATTGCAACCTCTGCATTTGGTAAAAATGCGTTAGGTAATTCCTCTTAGTTGTAATATTGCTTTATTTGGTTTTGTAATGCGTGCTTAATATTTATGCACCTCATAAAATGTTTGTAGATAGTTAACATTCCCTATTTCAACGTTGAAGCCGAAAAGCTGGAGCTCGAGGCAGTGGCCTTTGACCTTAGGTCAATTCTTGATGATGTTTTATCCTTGTTTTCTGAGGAATCTAGGCGAAAGGGCACTGAGTTAAGTTTACAGATTTTGACATTCTAATTTAACACTGAAGTTTAGATCTTCTGCATACAAAATTACGTAACTAACTGGAAAGTGCAGTTGGCTGTTTTTGTATCAGATAAAGTGGCCGAAATTGTCTTTGGGGATCCGGGAAGATTCAGGCAGGTCGTTGCCAATCTTGTCGGAAACTCAGTAAAGGTAAGTGATGACCAAAGCTACTCTTTTACTTAACTGTTTAATTTTTCAGTGTATGTTCATTAACTCTGTTCTAATGTGGTAACAGTTCACTGATCAAGGACATATATTTGTTCAAGTCCATTTAGCTGCACAAGCGAAGCCTGTTGTGGATGTGAAGACTGAAAGCTGTTTGAATGGAGAATCTGAGTCTTGCGTTCGACAGTTCGATACTCTGAGTGTCAAACAAGCTGCTGATGATAGAAGCAGTTGGGAAAAATTTAAGCATTTTGATGATGAAGCCCGTTGTGATACTACTGCCACTAAAATAATGAACGATGCTTCTCAGAGTGTCACCTTGATGGTGTGTGTTGAAGATACTGGAATTGGTATCCCAGAACACGCACAAAATCGGGTTTCAACTTCTAGAAATTAAGGAGGATCAGGTATAGGATTGAGCATCAGTAAGTGTCTTGTGGAGCTCATGGGTGGTCAAATGGGGTTTATTAGTGTTCCTCAAATCGGTAGTACGTTTTTGTCCACTGTTGAGTTCCAAGGATTTGAGAATAGTATTGTAATAAATCCGAAGAAATCTCTCTCCGATGATCTACGGCCCACTGGATATAAAGGGCTGAAAGCACTCATCGTTGATGGCAAACAAGTTAGAGCTGCTGTGACAAGGTACCGCTTGAAGCGACTCGGTATCCAAACTGAAGGTGTGAGTAGCATCAAAACGGTGGTTGGTTTATTCGGGAAATACGACACTCTGATTTCTAAGTAAGCACTTCTTTTATTCTTATCTCTACTAGGCATTCATTCTTATGACATTTTAATGTCAATCCTGTTGATGTTTAAATTAGGGTTATTGGATATAAGACATCTGCACCATCAACACCTCATACCTCCTTCTTCATGTAACTTTATATGCAGGTGTTTGTTTTGGGATGCCCTGGTCGTTCACATGATTTGATAGAAATCGGAGTGTGTAACCTAAAGGCGGTATGTTTCGTGGGAGTGTTGCAATGTAAAGGAATTAAAAAAGAATAAAAGAAAAAAAAATTAAAAAAAAGAAAAAAATGTAAAAAAAAAAAAAGTAAAAAAAGAATAAAAAAATTGCAAAAAAAAGAAGAAAAAAAGCACGAATGTTGCAAGACTTTTGATAAGCCATCGCCAATTTAGTCTCATTCTTGGCTTTTTCTCCTTGATGGCCATGATTTTATTGGCATTGCAACCACTGGATTTGGTAAAAATGCGTTGGGTAATTCCTCTTAGTTGTAATATTACTTTATTTGCTTTTGTACTGCGTGTTTAATAATTATGCACCTCATAAAATGTTTGTAGATCGTTAACATTTCCTAATTCAAAGTGTTTAAATGCTAGCCTTGCAGCAATTCTTGGAGTATATCTGCTGCCTTGCAGAATTTCCAAAGACGGCCACCACTGCCTAATGTAACTACTAGAACCTTTTCTTTTATTGATCACTCTTTTTTGATCCATTGTCTTTACTTACTAAGATTATATGTAACTTACTTTTGGTACTTTATAGGACATCAAAGGGGAAGTTAACTTGGGCGCAACACAACTCATTACCTATAGACCCATCATTAATTTATGGCCAGACAATTCTTCAGTCAAAATCTGGTCTTGGTGGAGCAGGTAGTGGCACTGATGTGTCTAAGCTTCTATACCACTCCCCCCTCCCTAACTCCTAACTAAATACATCATATTTAAATGCCTTGAAGCTCTTATGTCATGACTACCAAAAACCTTCCCTAAACTTAATCCTATCCCAAACCTCTTCTAACGACTCACTACATTTCTATAAAATCCTCTTATTTCGTTGTAGCCATATAGACCATACGACGATTGGCACTACTACTATCTTCAACACCAAGTTTCCTCTCTTACTAATAATAAATTTGAGACCGATTGTGGGGCTGGCCATCTTCAATGTTTCCTGATTTAAGCATAGCTTCTTTATTAATGTATATGTTTCTAGTGGATCTCCAGATATAGTATTTTGTGGAAACGTGATATTACATGGTAAGAATTTTGAGCTTTAATTTGACCTAGGTCATTAGATTTTCCTCATAATCTATTTTTGCTTTCTATAAGTAAATATCCTAATGAAAGAGTATTGAACTATTAAAAATTATTAATGTACCTACACACCCTTAAAACAATGTCATTGAGTAATATAGTTGATTCCATTACTGCTCCAACTGAAGCATCACACTCTTGTGTTGATCTTGTGCCTCTTGGCATGAAACTAGAAAAGCCATGACATGTGCTTTGACCTGGAACAGAATAACAGGAAATGGAAATAACACTCTTCATCTGTGTTTGCCAACAACAAGGGTACTGGAAATAAAGTAGGCTCTTCCTCGGGCTCACCACAATCAACACATACTCTTGGAGATGATATGACTACTGCTAGAAGCTTACATCATGTCAATACAGTATCCATGAGTATGATGATGCACAGTGCAGATGGAGCTGGTGGAATTGCATTATCTACAAATCAGCTGGTAATAATCAGTTTTGTCATTGGTCTACTTCAGGTGTCATTGGTCTACTTCAGGTAACTTTAGTCGCATAGTGCTCTTACCTGCTATATTGGATCTTATTGAAATGGTCAAGTGTTGATAAGACACTCTTTTCTTTTGAATGGTGGCCTGTCTTTTGGGACATCTTCATTGCAAGGACCAATGAGAAGCATTCTAAATCAGTTGCTGCATACATAGAGGTTTCTCAAAATTCTTCAACTCTTTTTAGTTGATTCTGTTCATTTCGTTAAGGTTTAAAAGCATTTATGAATGCATGAATTAATTCATTTACCCTGTAATTTTAAACTAAACTTTAGACGCGCAAATGAAAGCAAGGAGCAACAACAGCAACTTCAAATGCAGCAGTTGCAGCTCATGCAGCAACGTAGTGCTCAATTACAGAGAGAAGGGATCCTAATCTTTCTACACTTGGTGGTTCTATAAATTCTGAAGGAATGAAAGGGCAGCCATCAGCCAGCGTATTGGCCATGAAGACGTATGAAGAGCGTATGAAGCATCCTCATCCAATGGATTCAGAGAATGGAATGACACTTCTTAAATCAGCTTTCGGCCGACAAGGGTAAATCTAGTACAGCCTTGTTCACCTTTATCAAATTCAAGTTGTTAACTTGATATCAAATCAAACGGATGTTTATTTTTTGTTGTGGTTAATTCAGACGGTTGATACAAGGCAATTCTGGGAGTACGTCTGCAGCCTTGCAGCAATTCCAAAGACGGCCACCACTGGCCAATGTAACTACTAGAACCTTTTCTTTTATTGAACACTCTTTTTTGATCCATTGTCTTTACTTACTGAGATCATATGTAACTTACTTTAGGTACTTTGTAGGACATCAAAGGCAAAGTTAACTTGGGTGCAATACAAAAATCCTTGCCTATGGACCCATCATCAAATTATGGCCAAACAATTCTTCAGTCAAAATCTGGTCTTGGTGGAGCAGGTAGTGGCATTGATTTGTCTAAGCTTCCATACCACCCCCCCTCTTTAACTCCTAACTAAATACGTCATATGAAATGCCTTGAAGTTCTTATGTCATGACTACCAAAAATCTCCCCTAAACATAATCCTTTCCCAAACCTCTTCTCACGACTCACTACAGTTCTATAAAATCCTCTTATTTCGTTGTAGCCATATAGACCATACGACGATTGGCACTACTACTATCTTCAACACCAAGTTTCCTCTCTTACTAATAATAAATTTGAGACCGATTGTGGGGCTGGCCATCTTCAATGTTTCCTGATTTAAGCATAGCTTCTTTATTAATGTATATGTTTCTAGTGGATTTCCAGATATAGTATTTTGGGGAAACGTGATATTGATGCCATTGTTCATAATTATTATGTCCTGTCAATTTAATGTTGTATCTATTACCCCAGCTCATTTCTATTACATGTGGATTCTAACTTCCTGTGAATTAAGCACGGAGTTTAAATGCTTTCCCTATTCTGCTTTATTCTTTGTGGATATTTTCTCTCTCAAGTTTAATGCATATTAAAAAAATTTCTCCTCACTTTGGATAGAAGTAAAGCTTTAATTTGACCTAGGTCGTTCGATTTTCGTTACTAATTATTTCTGCTTTCTGAAATTTATTATCCTATTAAACGAGTTCAAAAATATTTATTAATGTACTTTTACACCCCCAAAACAATGTAATTGTTGAGTCGCTTGTTCGTATTTATTGGTGTCTGATGATTTCATATACATCTTTTCTAAATGCTTGCAATTAAATGTTCCTTAATCTGAGCATATGAAAATGGGCCAAATGCAGCAATCTTCCTCTCAACGACAGGATCAATTGCAGCAGCAACAACAATTAGAATAGGTTAGTTCATTCTTGGGCATTTGTTGATCCTGAACAATTCTAAATATTTCAAATGTGGCAAGTTAAATTTAGTAATATAGTTGATTCAATTACTACTCCAACTGAAGCATCACAGTCTTGTGTTGATCCCCTGCCTTTTGGCATGAAACTAGAAAGGGCATGACATGTGCTTTGACCTGGAACAGAATAACAGGAAATGGAAATAACACTCTTCATCTAGGTTTGCTAACAACACGGGTACTCGAAATATAGCAGGTCATTCCCCGGGCTCATCATAATCAACAGATACTCCTGGAGATGGATTGACTACTACTAGCAGCCTACAACATGTCACTTGTGTATCCAAGAGTATGATGATCTATAGTTCAGATAGAGCTGGTGGAATTGCATTATCTACAAATCAGCTGGTAATAATCAGTTTTGTCATTGGTCTACTTCAGGTAACTTTAGTCGCATAGTGCTCTTACCTGCTATATTGGATCTTATTGAAATGGTCAAGTGTTGATAAGACACTCTTTTCTTTTGAATGGTGGCCTGTCTTTTGGGACATCTTCATTGCAAGGACCAATGAGAAGCATTCTAAATCAGTTGCTACATACATAGAGGTTTCTCAAAATTCTTCAACTCTTTTTAGTTGATTCTGTTCATATCGTTAAGGTTTAAAAGCATTTATGAATGCATGAATTAATTCATTTACCCTGTAATTTTAAACTAAACTTTAGATGCGCAAATGAAAGCAAGGAGCAACAACAACTTCAAATGCAGTAGTTGCAGCTCATGCAGCAACGTAGTGCTCAATTACAGAGAGAAGGGATCCTAATCTTTCTACACTTGGTGGTTTTATAAATTCTGAAGGAATGAAAGGGCAGCCATCAGCCAGCGTATTGGCCATGAAGATGTATGAAGAGCGTATGAAGCATCGTCATCCAATGGATTCAGAGAATAGAATGACACTTCTTAAATCATCTTTCGGCCAACAAGGGTAAATCTAGTACAGCCTTGTTCACCTTTATCAAATTCAAGTTGTTAACTTGATATCAAATCAAATGGATATTTATTTTTTGTTGTGGTTAATTCAGACGGTTGATACAAGGCAATTCTGGGAGTACGTCTGCAGCCTTGCAGCAATTCCAAAGACGGCCACTACTGGCCAATGTAACTACTAGAACCTTTTCTTTTATTGAACACTCTTTTTTGATCCATTGTCTTTATTTACTGAGATCATATGTAACTTACTTTTAGTACTTTATAGGACATCAAATGGGAAGTTAACTTGGGCGCAATACAAAAATCATTGCCTATGGACCCATCATCAATTTATGGCCAAACAATTCTTCAATCAAATTCTGGTCTTGGTAATCCTCTAAACTTAATCCTATCCAAAATCTCTTCTGACAACCTACTACAGTTCTAAAAATCCTCTTATTTCGTTCTAGCCATATAGACCATAGGACGAGTGGCACTACAATCTTCAACACCAACTTTTCTCTCTTACTAATGAGACAGACTTGTATTTTTCTTCTCACTTTGGATAGAAGTAAATCTTTAATTTGACCTTAGTAGGTTTTCCTTATTTACTATTTATGCTTTCTGTAATTTATTATCCTAATAAACGAGTTTTGAACTGTTAAAAATTATTAATGTACCCTTACACCCCCAAAACAATTTAATTGAGTCCCTTGTTCATATTTATTGGTCTCTGATGCGTTCATATACAGCTTTTCTAAATGCATGCAATCAAATATTCCTTATTCTGAGCAGATGAAAATAGGCCAAATTCAACAGTCTTCCTCTCAAAAGCAGGGTCAGGTGTAGCAGCAGCGACAACGACAACAGGTTAGTTCATTCTTGGGCACTTGTTGATCTTGAACAATTCTAAATATTTCAAATGTGAAGAGTTAAATTTAGTAATCTAATTGATTCCATTACTACTTTAATTGAAGAATCACACCCTTGTGCTGATCCCCTGCTTCTTGGCATGAAACTAGAAAGGGCATGACATGTGCTTTGAACTGGAACAAAATAACAGGAAACAGAAACATCACTCTTCACCTGGGCCTTCCAACAACACGGGTACTGGAAATACAATAGGCCCTTTCCTGGGCCCAACACAATCAACACATACTCCTGGATATGGAATGATTACTACTGGCAGCAGCTGCACCATGTCAATATTGTATCCAAGAGTATGATGTTGTTTAGTGCAGATGGAGTTGGTGGAATTGCATCATCTACAAATCAGCTGGTAATATTCAGTGTTGTCATTTGTCTACTTCATGTAATTTTAGTTGCATAGTGTGCTCTTACCTTCTACAATGTTTTTGAGTGTTGGCATATTGAACTCGTATGTATTCTTCCACTACTTTATATGTAATTCAAATTTCTCATACTGTTTTTTTGCAATGTGTTCATTAATTTGTGTTTGAGATTGATGTATATCTGAATTGTTACTGTTGGTGTTTTGGTTATCAAATTTTCATGATTTATCTTCTGGAAATTTGATTTCAAAGGGATGTGTGTTCATGTTTGTACTCTTTTTACAGGATGACATAGATACATTTGAAGATGTTGGTTCCTTCGAAGATAATTGAGCGTAAAATAGAGAATCCTAAAGGTGTGTGTTCATATGATCTATCTGCAATCTTTTGCTGCATAATCAACTTCTATTTGAACCAGAAGTTATGCTTAACTTTTCATATCCTCTTTACAGGTTTTTCATTTACAGGTTTTTCATTTGCAGCGGAGGTTGTTGTATTCTAACCGCGATTAGAGTGACTTGTCGCCATTATTCATATCTTTTTTCTTATTATTATTATTATTATTGTTGTTGTTGTTGTTGTTGTGTTTGTGTTTTCTGTTTATTGTGTAGTGTATTGTTATTATGTTTATGTTTATTGTTTATTGTTATTGTTTTTTGTTGTTTATGTTTATGCTTCTGTTTATGTCTATGTGTTAGTGTTTATATTTATTGTTTATTGTTATCTTGTTTATGTTAATTATTTATTGTTTATTGTTTTTTGTTGTTTATGTTTATGTGTTTGTGTTTATTGTTATTTTGTTTCTCTTTATGTTTATTATATATTGTTTATTGTATTTTGTTGTTTATGTTTATGTTTATGTTTATGTTTATTGTTATTTTAATTGTTGTTATTGTTGTTGTTGTCGTCGCCATTTTTATTATTTTTATTGTCATTTTTATTATTGAACAATTAATTAGAACTTTATTTGACAGTAAAGTTGAGTAGTTGTTGTTATCATCATCATCTTTGTTATTGTGTTTATTGTTTTTTGTTGTTTATGTTTATGTTTCTGTTTAAGTGTTTATTGTTTATTGTTATTGTGTTTAAGTTTATTTTTTTTGTGTTTGTGACTGTGTTTATTGTTTTATGTTTATTATTTATTGTTATTTTTATTCTGTTTTTGTTTATGTTTATTGTTATTGTTTTTGTGTTTACTATTTATTGTTTATTGTTATCAATGTTGTTTATGTTTATTGTTTATTGTTATTATTTTTTAATGTTTATGTTTATGTTTATGTGTTTATTGTTTATTTTTTTATTATTTGTTGTTATTGTGTTTATATTTATTGTTTATTTTTTAATGTTATTGTTTTTTGTTGTTTATGTTTATTGTTTATTGTTATTATAATTGTTATTGTTATTATAATAATTATTACTGTTGTTGTTGTTGTTGTTGTAATTGTTATTATTTTTATTGTCATTTTTATTATTGAATAATAAATTACAAATATATTTGATAGTAACATTGAGTAGTTTCATTCTAAATAATTAGAAGCCCAATAATAACGGAAAAAAAATAATAGTTTATTACTAGCATATAATAAGTGCATTGCATGAGACCAATATAATTTTATTAATACCATTGTTATTTTACAATTATTATTATTATTATTATTATTATTATTATTATTATGTTTGTGTTTATTGTTTATTGTGTTAATGTTTATTGTTTGTGTTTGTGTTTATTGTTTATTGTTTATTGTTTATTGTTTATTGTTATTGCATTTATATTTATATTTATTGTTATTGTTGTTGTGTTTACTAATTATTGTTATTGTTATTTTTTATGTTTATTGTTTATCTTTATTGTTTATTGTTATTGTTATTGTTTTTTTAATGTTTATGTTTGTGTTTATTGTTTGTTGTTATTGTATTTATTGTTTATTGTTTGTTGTTATTGTGTTTATGTTTACTATTTGTGTTTGTGTTTGTGTTTATTGTTTAATGTTATTTTTGTTGTTGTTTATGTTTATTGTTTATTGTTATTATAATTATTATTGATATTATAATTATTATTATTGTTGTTGTTGTAAATGTTAGTATTTTTATCGTCATTTTTAATATTCAATAATGGATTAAATTTATTTGATAGTAACGTTGAGTAGTTTCATTCTCAATAATTAGAAGCCCAATAATAATGGAAAAAAATTATAATATATTACTAGCATATAAAAAGTGCATTGCATGAGACCAATATAATTTTATTAATATCATTTTCATTTAACAATTATTATTATTATTATTATTATGTTTGAGTTTGTTTTAATTGTTAATTGTTAATTGTTAATTATTTATTGTTATTGTTATTGTGTTTGTTTTTATGTCTATTGCTTATAATTGTTGTAATTGTGTTTTGTTGTTTATGTTTATGTTTATTGTTATTGTTATTTGTTATTTTTTTGTTATTATTATTGTTATTATAATTGTTCTTACTATGTTTGTTGTTATTGTTATTATTTTTATTGTCATTTTTTTATTGAACGGTGAATTAATAATTTATTTGACTGTAAAGTTGAGTAGTTTCATTCAAAATAATTAGAAGTCCAAGAAAAAAATAATAGTATACGTATTACTAGCATATAAAACGTGCATTATATATGACTTGACCATTTTAATAAGGTCCAATATAGCAGGTAAGAATAACAATAAACATAAACATTAAAAAACAATAACAATAAACATTAAACATAAAAGTAAATGCAATAACAAAAAATAATAAACACAAATAATAAACATAAACACAATAACAAATAATATGTATACTCTTTTTTTTTACAGTCAAATAAATTATTAATTCACCGTTCAATAAAAAAAAATAATAACAATAATAATAATAATAACATTAACAAAATAACAAATAACAATAAACATAAACATAAACAACAAAACACAATTACAACAATTATAAGCAATAAACATAAAAACAAACTCAATAACAATAACAATTAACACAAACACAATCAGTAAACATAAACACAATAACAACAAATAATAAACAATAAAAAAAATATAAACATAAACATAAATATAACAATAATAAACAATAAACACTAATAATAATAATAATAATAATAATAATACACAAATAAACACTTAAACAAAAGCATAAACATATACAACAAAAAAAACAATAACAATAAACAATAAACATAAACACAATAGCCAATAAACATTAAACACAAACAGAAACACAATTACATTAATAATACCATTAACAATAACATTAAACAATAAATACAATAAAATTAACAATAACAATAAAATAACATTAAACAATAAACACAAACATAATAATAATAATAATAATAATAATAATAATAATAATAATAATAAAAATTATTATTATTATTATTGTAAAATAGTAATGATAAATAAAAAATAAACATAAACATAAAAAACAAAAAAAACAATAAACACAAACACAAACATAATAATAAACACAAACATAATAATAATACAATAAAATTAACAATAAAATAACATTAAACAATAAACACAAACATAATAATAATAATAATAATAATAATAATAATAATAATAATAATAATGATAAAATAGTAATGATAAATAAAAAATAAACATAAACATAAACAACAAAAAAACAATAAACACAAACATTAAACATTAACACAATAACAAACAATTATTGTTTATTGTGTTTTGTTGTTTATGTTTCTGTTTTTGTTTAAGTGTTTATTGTTATTGTTATTGTGTTTAAGTTTATTTTTTGCGTTTGTCTGTGTTTATATTTTTATGTTTATTATTTATTGTTATTGTTATTATATTTATGTTTATGTTTATTGTTATTGTTGTTGTGTTTACTGTTTATTGTTATTATTATCAATGTTGTTTTTGTTTATTGTTTATGTTTATTGCTATTATTTTTTTAATGTTTATGTTTATGTGTTTATTGTTTATTTTTTTATTGTTTTTTGTTATTGTGTTTATGTTTATGTATTTATTGTTATTGTTTTTTTGTTGTTTATGTTTATGTTTATTGTTTATTGTTATTATAATTGTTATTGTTATTATAATAATTATTACTGTTGCTGTAATTGTTATTATTTTTTTTGTCATTTTCATTATTGAATAATAAATTAAAGATATATTTGATAATAACGTTGATTAACGTTGATAATAAAGACATTAAACATTAACACAATAACAAACAATTATTGTTTAAGTGTTATATTCAAGCAAGTACGTTTGCTTCGACAGAGACATTCTACTTTCTCGTTTATCATGCTTCGTGATGACCTTGGATGGTCCTTTGAGACCAACTCAATCGACTATAGTGCCGAGACTTGGGAAAATATTGTGAATGTAAGTGTATATTATTAGTTACTCAATTCATATGTGTTATACATCATCTTGCTCCTACCATTCCCTTCTAATAAGAATAAGTTGAGGATCATAATATTGTTGTTTTATAGGTCGATCCGTTTGCATGTGCCTACACAAAATATGGTGATCCTCACTGGGAGGATTTGCAAGTCATTTTTGGAGCTCCGAAGGTGACCATTCCTGCCCCACCTCGAGTTGGGCCTAATCATGAAGTGATTGTCATCGATGATGATATCCCCTGTCATGTATTTTGTAATACATACACCTTGTTAAATGAAGTGATTGACATATCAAGTGACAAGTCCGGAAGCCTATCAACTAACTTTTGGAATGAATTGGGACCTTGTGGGAATTCATCGGACGATGATGGATCCATTCAATCAACATCTTTGAAGACGGAGATGAGCTCATCCAACCCACCAACTAAATCAAGAGACAAAGGGATGAAGTTTCGGGACAACATTTGTATGAACTTGTATGGGGCATCGTATGTTTCCTCTTCGCCCCACATCTCCCCGAATTCTAAGAAGTGAAATGCGTTGTGAATGATGACAACAAGTGCAAGAGGTGCTTGGTAGCCATTTCTGAGGTGCATGTTTGGGATTTTTGGGATTCTTGAAGAGGGTGAAAGAACAATGTTTTATTTAATTATGTTTTCGGTTCTAATTTATATTTCCCACAAGTATTTAGTATTTAGGTTCGAATACAAATTTTGGTAACATATTTTTGGACAAAGTATTCCAAGTATCCGAACCTCATATTATATATAAACTTTAAAAACAAATGTAAGACATATCATTCATGAAGTGGTCCGTATTTTGCTTTGTAATTGGTATTGTCTTGATAGTTGGCATGTTTTTTTACCTAGTGTTTGGTACATGACCATTCATATACATATACTTCAAGTACATAACAAAATTATAGTGAAAATTCAACATTTTGAAAATTGAAGTGAATATTACAACATGATTAATAATGTGTTAGGAGAACATCATCTACCAACTATGCGACGGGATTATATATAAGTTAACATTACAATCTAATATTGATACATTTAATTTAAAATTGCATGACATCAACTACATATATTCATCATATTTTGTCCATAATATCCTTAACCAACACAACTTGTGCTTCGTCTGGTATGCTGAAAAAGAAATCCAAGTCACTTTCTTTGTTGCATAAGTACTGGTCAACATGCACTCGAGCCTCTAGGCACAGGAATTCAAATCCTTCAAGCATGTTGTATACTTTTATTCATTTCTCACTCGGCTCAAACATTGATTCTTTCCTATTGACAATGTTGCTAGTAATCTCACCCAATTGCTTATCATTTTGCTCAAAATACTCGCTTACCTTCAACATGAATGGGTCTTCATCGTCTGTTTCAGTCCTTCTAGACTTGGACTTCCCACATTGTTTGGAGGTGTTGGAGCTTTCGACATTACCATTTGATGTGAAAACGGTTGACGACACTTTCTTGTTATTTGGAATTGACACGAATGAGCATTGGATGGGTTCGGTATTGTTAGTGTTCAAGAAATCCTTTATGGTATCAGCAAAACCTTGAGCATATTCTCTAGCTGCCCGATCCTTCCCAAATACCTTCACCCAATCATTGAAAAATGGCCAAGTCTTGAATCGCATTATTCGAACAGTGTTGTCAATCTGCCAAGTGCAAATTTGGTGAACATATTTACATATTTATTATAAAAATTGAAGGTTGAATGGATTGAAGTAGTTGTCAAATTTATTTTTCAAGCATACACATTACCTTCACGTAGTTTTTCCAAACATCATCTTGTACGTCAATCATGAAATTAGGTCCGAGCCCAATACCACTAGTTCTAAACATTAGAGACAACGAGTTGTAACTTTTCTTCCAAGTTGTAACCCGATCATTGAATATACATCCTTGAATATGTCATGAAAAAGTCTTAAGAGCAACAATTCAACATAATACAATAGACAAAACCTCAATGTAAATGATTGAATAAAAGTACAATGTTAGCATCTCCTAGTGTTCCACAATTGCATAACTATGTTATCTCTCAATAACGTCCAACCTGGTGAAGATTCAACCCCTTCTGTAGCGCTCCGGATAAAAAACGAAGCATAATTGATTAATTAAATATTTAAACCTATCATTTAATAATTATTTGCGTACGTTTTGACTGTTTAATTAATTATGTGCGTTTCAGATATGTGTTTAATGCACGATTTAGATTGATAATTTTCTTAGACTTGGAACATAGAATATTCTTTTGGTGCGTATCGAGAAAACAAGAAGATAGAAATGAACTAGGGGTCAACCGGAGACCCGTAGCTCAAATGGCGAAGAAAAGAGCCAAATACGAAGGTTAGGTAAAACAAGGGGGTAAAATCCTGAGGAGCGGTAAAAAGAAAAAATAATATTTTAATAAATGATAATTTAAATTTACTTGGTAAATAGTAACTTTTAAAATCTATAAATAGGGACTCATTTGATTCATTTTTCATCGTTTTTCCGAACGAGCCGAAAGCGACGAAAACCCGCTACTTGTTGGATTGATTTGAGACACGAGATTCGAGACACGAGATCTTTGGTACTCGCTACTCACGTGGTAACCACCGAATAAGGTGGGGGTAACTTCTAAACTCAATATATTAATTGTTTTCCATATTTGATATTTGAACTGTGAACTCTATGTGCTGTGATTATATGCTGTGATTACCATACTCTTGCATACCTTATGAATACGGTAAACGTGGATCATGCATACTTTATGAATACGATAAATGTGAACGGATGTCCTAAGTCATGTTAGGGATGGACTGGTGGCCCGTAAAAAGCACCATACGTTAGGGATGGACTGGTGGCCCGTAAAAAGCACCGAGTATAGTTGAGTGCTCTTAGAGCCATGTGTTCTACATTGTGTGCTATGCATTTTATATGCTGTGACTGTTGGAACCGACGGATCGCCGACTCTATGCTATCAGAATCGGGATCCATAAAAGTACGCAGCGGAAAGAGAAATCATACCCTTGTAGACCTCTTTTATCTTCTGATGTATTCCTACTGCCTTTCTCGAACGTTGCGTGGCCAACGATCATTCGAGAAAACTCAGTTCTGCTCTCTCTCACTATCACGTGTTTTCTGTGATCTGTGTTAAATGAGGCACTGATGAAAAGAGCTATATATAGGCTACACCAGGGACCTAGAGGAGGAATTGGGTTGGGCCTCCTGATGGGCTTAAGTATCCTGTGTTCGGCCCGAACACATAACTTAAGCCCATCAATAATAATTCAGTCCACTAGAGAATTATTATTGAACTACCGTCCCAATCCCATATTATAATATGGGCTCATTTTATTATGTGTACATTTATTTCCCCGTGTTTAAGATATCGAATGTCCGTAAATTAAATAAGTTACTGACAACTTAATTAATTTACATCTAATTCCAAGAGTAGTACCACTCATCCTTATTATCATGTCGGATTAAATCCACCTGCAGGGTTTACATGATAATCCTTATGAGCTTCTCAAGGGGACATTATCATCCTAAATAATTAGGACACAGATTCCTTCTATAATCAACAACACGCCATATAAACAATGCTATCTCCCAACTCATCGAGCTTATTGATTTATGAATAAATCTCACCCATTGGCAAATTAAAGAAAAAAAACACTGAGCATACGTGCCCGTTATTATATAGGGATTAAGAAGATGTACATCCATAATAATAGAGGTCTTGTTCTATTATATAGTCAGTACAAATCGAACAACCTCAAATGGTCCTGCTCAATACACACAAAGTGTACTAGTGTAGTTTTATAGTCAAGACAGACTAATACCAAACTACACTACAACCATTCCGATGATTTGTCCAAATCCATCTTGGTTGTGAGCTACTATTTATAATTTATAAGAAACTGATAACATGATCTTCTGTGTGGCACCACACACTAAGTTATCTATAATATAAATTAATTGGACATTGCATAAACATATATAACAAATATAAAATGCAAACATATGACCAAAATGATTCTCATATCAAAAAGATGTTCATACAAAAAGCTAGGCTTATAGTATACATCCTAACAGTGACTACTTGCTGAACTTTTATATATGTTTAATATGTGAACGACTTAATAATATTAAGACTTGGAAAGTATGCCCACGAGTGTATTCAACGCACTCACCCCTATTCTGTACTCACACTACAAGAGATGAAGAGAATTTTGATGCGTAGAGAGATGGGTGCCCTATCAGCTGTGTCCATCTTCTGGTTTTGTCTTTTAAAGATATGTTGTTCATTTGTAAAAGAAAACTGTATTTCTCTCTTTGTAATGGATCCTGATATTTTTCCGCTGCGTAAGGTTTCAAACTCTATTTTATCGGTTGTATTCGATGTTACGAGTGTACCTTTTCTTCTCCTTTCATTTTTCTTTCTATTTTATATCATGTATGCATTTTTTCCCTTTCTTTCTTCACGCCCAATAAAGAAAAACTCTGATATTTTTAACGAAAGATTCTGGGGCGTGACACCTTCAATGTAGACAGGGTTCGATATAGGTTCAAAATTAGGATCATTATAAATGTCAAGCACCCCACTCTCAATTGGGTCGATGGTTTTGTTGGTGCGTATGAAGTTATGAAGCAAACAACAAGCAAGGATGATGTGATTTTGTATTTTGATTGGATAGTAAGAGTTGCTCCTAAGGATGTCCCAGTGAGGTTTCAAAGCACCGAATGATCGCTCAATGACATTACGGGCTGTAGCATGCTTCAAGTTGAAATACTCTTGGTGAGATTGAGGTGTTTGGGATGCACGATTCTATTCTTGCAAATGATATCTTACACCCTTGTACGGTGCTAGAAACTCATTCCCAATTATGTATCCTCTATCACACAAATAGTAATTATCTGTCATAGAAAAATAAAAAATTAGGAATGAGATAATGGTCCCAAATTGCATAATATGTTGGGACCATTACTAGTATATTTGTCACGCCCCATAATCTTTCGTTAAAAATATCAGAGTTTTTCTTTTTGGGCGTGAAGAAAGAAAGGGGAAAAAGGCATACATGATATAAAATAGAAAGAAAAAGGAAAAGAGAAGAAGAGGTACACTTGTTACATCGGATACAACCGATAAAATGGAGTTTGAAACCTTACGCAGTGGAAAAATATCAGGATCCATTACAAAGAAAGAGAAATATAGTTTTCTTTTACAAATGAACTACATATCTTTAAAAGACAAAACCTAAAGATGGACACAGTTGATAGGTCACCCTTCTCTCTATGCATCAAGATTCTCTTCATCTCCTGTAGTGTGAGTACAGAATAGGGGTGAGTGCGTTGAATACACTCGTGGGGATACTTTTCAAGTTTTAATATTATTAAGCCGTTCACATATTAAACGTATATAAAAGTTCAGCAAGTAGTCACAACATATAAAATGCATAGCACACAATGTAGAACACACGGCTCTAAGAGCACTCAACTATACTCAGTGCTTTTTACGGGCCACCAGTCCATCCCTAACATGACTTAGGACATCCGTTCACATTTATCGTATTCATAAAGTATGCATGATCCACGTTTACCGTATTTATAAGGTATGCAAGAGTATGGTAATCACATCATATAATCACATCACATAGAGTTCAACAGTTCAAATATCAAATATGGAAAACAGTAAACATATTGAGTTTAGAAGTTACCCCCACCTTGTTCGGTGGTTACCACGTGAGTAGCGAGTACCAAAGATCTCGTGTCTCGAATCTCATGTCTCAAATCAATCCAACAGATAGCCTACATGAGTTACAACATTTCTTAGATCCTTAATAACATATAAATAAAACTATAAAATATCCCGATGGAAAAACGATCGTTAAAGGTGTGTCGGATCGAGAGATCTAAAGATTGGAGTTGAAGAAATGAGGATGGATAATCAATCCATATGGCTGAGATGATAGAGAATGAAATTTGGGTCACGACGGAAAAAGAATGAGCTCAATCGGGGTTAAAACGAGCTCAAACAGAGCATTTTAAGTTTAGGGGTATTTTGGTAATTTTAGTCAAAGGGTTGACTTTGACCGTGCCCACGACCCTCGGTCAACGACATCTCATCAGTGACGACTCGATGTTGACGTACGATGGAGAAAACGAGGTTCGGAATGAAAACACGGTGTCGCGTATGATGGGGCACGAGCGTACCCGGCGCTCGGCGGCTTGACACCACTCCTCGGCAGCTGTCGAGTTTTCTCGGTAGCATCGGGAACCCGGCTCGGCAGGTGGCCGAGATTTCTCAGCAGGCGTACTCGGCTCTCGGCAGCGGGGGCGCGGATCTCAGCGAGGGCCAAGATTTCTCGACAGCTCCCTGCCAGCGCGCGCGCAGCCTCGCGTCTAGGTCTCCCGGCCCCGGCCTGCTGGACCTGGCCTCTTCCCGGCGCCACCAGCCGCGGCGGTGCAACCCTCCGCTGCCGCCACCAAGTCCGCCGGAAACCTTGCACTATCGGCTACCACCTCCGGCCACCCCTCACCGGATTCCGGCGGTGAATAGTACCCAAAACTTCGCCGGAAAACCCTTCGATATCACATTCGCAAAACCAAACCTAGGGTTTAGGGTTTTGGAGACGGTTTTTTGCCGTTTTCTGGTGAACGAGAAATCAGAATTGAATTCCGAGACCTATTCTAGATTCGTCTCATCGAGACGAACGTCGTGTGCGAAAATCAGCGGAAACCGACAACTTTCAGATTTTCCGGCCACCGTCGGTGGCGGCACGCCGGTAACAGAAAAATGGGAAGAGAGAGGAGAGAGGGACTTACTCGTTTTCGTCGCTTTCGGCTGGTTCGGAGAAACGATGAAAAATGAATCGAATGAGCCCCTATTTATAGATTTTAAAAGTTACTATTTACCAAGTAAATTTAAATTACCATTCATTAAATTATTATTTTTCCTTTTTACCGTTCATCAGGATTTTACCCCCGTGTTTTACCTAACCTTCGTATTGGGCTCTTTTCTTTGCCATTTGACCTACGGGTCTCCGATTGACCCCTAGTTTAATTCTATCTTCTCGTTTTTCCGTTACGCATCTCATGGTATAAAAATATTCTATGTTCCATGTCTAAAATTTTATCCACCTAAAACATGCATTAAACATATTTCTGAAATGCACGTAATTAATTAAACAATCAAAAAAAAATCAACGCATAAAATATTTTAATTATGGGTTTAATTATTTAATTAACCGATTATGCTTTATTTTTTGTCCGGGGTGCTACAATATTCAAGTAGTTTGTTGGCTGATCCTTAAAAGAAACAACAACCTGACTTGATCAGAAACCTATCAGTATGCTGATTCAGGTTTCTGACCAGCTTTCTTAGTACGCAACGGATAAAACACGATAGAGTTTCTCTTTGGAAAAACAACTTTCTTTTATAAGTATGCTTCTTTTATAAACTTCTTTTGTGCAGGATGCTTATGATATGATCAGTAAGATATAGCAAGATAAACACAATACAGTAAGTAAATGAAAGCAAATAAACACTTATGATTTATAGTGGTTTGAAGGTGGTGTAAGCCTTCTACGTCCACTCTACTCCTTCTCAAGGAGAAACTTCGTTAGGTCAGTTCGAATTACAAGCCTCGCTTTACAAACCTCTTCCTAATAAGCTACGCCTACAAGAATCCCAGACTCTAGTCGAAGACCACAACCTACAAAGGGTACAATCCCACAAAGGGCAAGTAGCCTATTTCTAGACTACTAAACTTAGCAAGGATATTATCCTCTCAACTAAGTACACCTAAAACAACCTAGCGCACACAACATAAATGGTTAAAAAATAAAATGTTTTTCTTCAACTGTTGTGATGAAGTCGGTCTTGAACTTGATAACTTGAGAGCTTGAATGGTCGACTGCTTCTCGAAGGTTGAGTGACTGAGCTTGGTAAAGACTTTGTGTATGAAAGACTTAAGAGATTTTGCAATATGTGTTTCAAAGCTTCAGTAGTCTTCATGGTCACTTCATCCTTCTATTTATAGATCTTTGGAAAATGTCCGTTGAAGGAGACATTGTCCTTGTTTCAATTCAAATTTGATCTTCAATATATTTGCAATTAATGCGACTGAACAGCTGAGGGGATAAGTCTTATCCCAATCTGATTTGCATTAATGACGCCATTCCTTGACCGCAATTCTTCTCTATCTTGTCCAGGTGACATCTTCTAATTGGGCTGGCACTAACTTCAGTCAAATGGATCTTTGTCAGCAACCTTCCTCGTATTGTATTCAATGTATATTCCTTGTACTTGGATAACTGAGTGAAGGTTGTCAGCTTACTGTTTTTGATCTTTTAGTGCACGTGCTTCTTGGATGCCAGCTTTCTGATTTTAGAACTGCTTACTGTTCTTGAGCAGCTTTCTTGTCAGACTTTTGTTCAGTCTTCTTGTAGCATTCTGATCTTCCATCTTTTTTAAACACTTGGTGTTTCTTGAAAGTTTGTTTCAAGCATTTATCTTTATTTTTCTCAGAGACCTATTCATAATATTTTCAAAGATACATTTGTAGGTCTATGTTCTACTTATAAATTGTGGAAAATGGGTACTCTAACTTTCTATCTAATTAGTTACATTGTCTCATCAAAACCTAGATAGAAATCTCCCAATAATTTCCCCCTTTTTGATGATGACAAAACCCATAAAGATAAATGATCAAGATAATTAAAAATCCTTATGTGTAGAAAGATTACAAGCAAAGGATTAAGAATTTTTGATCAATGACATCAACATCTTGCTATTTCAAGATGAATCATTAGATTAGCGTGCTGAGAAAAATTTGTTACAAGACTTGCTTACACAGGGTCGTTCTGTGAAGAGTAGTTAGCATACTTTCCCAGTCTTCTTAGTCTTCAAAACAGCTTCTTCTGTACTTGGTCACGATCTGAGCCTCTTTGCCGATGTTGTTTCGCTATTGCTTTAAACTTCGTTCATCTCCACCAGTTTGAGATAGAATCCTGGTAAGACTTCTCTATCTGTCTTGTTATTTCTGGAATCTGAATCAATCTTAGCCAGAAGTCTTCATAGTAGTAGATTTGTTCTCCTTTCTTGACTCTCTCAATCAGCTTTTTCTACCAAGGTAGCTTTCCTTCTCGTGCATGATACTGATACTCCTTCAGCGCCTTCTCACATGGTGGATATTTTTTGAAGTGGCCAGCTCGGCACATATCTTTGAAGTATCTCATATAAGCTGATCTTTTGAAATCACGAATCTCCTCATAACACGGATTCCTATCCTGGGGTCTAGTAGGTGGATTGAAGATTTGCATGTTCCATAAGATGGGGGTTGTAATGTTGTCAGGTCTCTGATCAAGTAGAACAGAGATCTGAGTTGGAACTTTATCACCAGTGAAATCGGGAGCTTCCTGTCTTGGGTAGAAGTGTCTCTCAGTGTTGTAAACTCATTGTCAATTACTCCTAGCCTTGATATCCAGTTAGACTCCAATTCCCTTCGATCAGTAGGGGCTTTGTATACAACAACCTGTTGCTATTTTCTCGTCTGATTCTCACCATCTCTTTCAGTTTGCTACCTCTGAGTTCTTTGTCTTGTTGAAGGGGCATCAACCTATGCTGGTGTAGTGCTGCCTGCTGGTTGGGAGCCAGCATCCCCAGTACCTGCACCTCCTTCATCATCACCATCTCCTTTTCTTTTTTTTGGATCAACATCCTGACCATGTTCTGAATCAGATCTCTTTCTTTTGCTTTTCCTGGTCAGTTGCGCTTGATCCTCTTCTTCCTCAGCAAGTTCCCTTGTTAACGTGTCCACTATCTCAACATCAGGCTCAAGTTGTTTCTTTTACCTTTGCCGCTCAGGTTATTTTTTTTGCCTTTGCCGCTCAGGTTGTTTCTTTTGCCTTTGTCGCTTTTCTTCCCTCTTTTTGGCATCATCAATAAAAGGGCCCTGTCGGGTGGCGGCTTCTGCAGCCTTTGCTGGATAGACCTTCTGTAAGATATATCTCATCTCTCCAACCAGCATCCCCAAGGTCTGATAACCTTCTTTTAATTCAGCAATGTCGTTGCTTTGGGAGGAAGAGTTTTCCTTGAGATCATCCAAGGTAAGTCCATGTGCTGCTTGGGTGCTTTTGACTTCCGTCATATCATTTTCCAGCTCATCAATGGCAGTTTTCTACCTTCCTTCAAAGGAAGCTTTGGAATTCGTCTGAGCAGTGAACTCACGGTTTAACTTGTCGTTGATAACATTAGGAAGATCTTCTATCATTATCTTCAATTCTGCTATGGTCGAGGTATTTTCTGTCTCATTCGAGATAATTTTAGCAGCTATTTCCAGTCGATGAAACTCCAAAGTTCTTGTAAGTTCCTTAATAGCATCCATTATGCTTTTGAGTTTTAGACCTTGAAAATTAGATGAAGTCTCAACTCCAATCACGGATCACGTATCCTGTTAAGTAAATACTACCAAGGCCTGACTTTCACGCCTTTTGGCTGCTTCCTCTGCCTCAGCTTGCTGTGCTGCTTCTGCTTGCTTGACAGCAAAGTACCTCATCCTCTCCTCTTGTGTAAGTGGAATTTTCCCAGGCACCTAAGGTGGGGGAGAGTCAGATTCATCATCATCTGAGCTGGATGAGTCATCGCCGTTGTTGCGTGGCGGTAAATTAGAAATTGTGACAGGTTCCTTCCCCTTTGAAGATAACTCATTTCATCTTCTTACTGTTCCTTGTGTATTCTCAGCAGGAGCTATCACAACAGCAACTGTGCTAGGATTCGTCAAGTCAGAAACTGTCTTAATAGCAACCTCTGGAATAGCATCCTGTTCAGTTTGTGGGGCTTCACTTTCCTCAGTAACTTGTGAAGTAGAAAGGGTTGCGTCATGGGAAATGACAGCTACTTGCACGTCTTCTTCAGTCGTTGCGTCTTCAGTGACTGCGCCTGTTTGATTAGGCGTGGTTGTAGTCACTTCAGCAACCTCTTCAATTGTCTCATCAACTACCTGACTGACTTCAGAAATATGTACACCATCAGTAGGAGCTTCAGCAACTGGTTCTTCATTTGTTGCTACTACCACAACAACTTCCCCCTCACTACCATTGTTTTTTTCAGCAATTTCCCCCTCAGTAACTTCATTTCTTTCAGTCTGGGGGTTCGCTTCAGCTATCTAAACTGTTGTTTTAGCCATCATAGGGAGTCCTGCCTCTGCAGCTTCCTCCGGGACTGCTTCTTATGAGTGCGTTGAATACACTCATGGGGATAACATCCGCCTCTTATGACACACGACAGACAACCGACAGAAAATAAAAACATGTACCAGCATGTTGCCACAACACGTAAAATGCATAACAGTTATTAGAAATGGTAAAGGGGATAGGTGCGGGATCAGCCCGTCTTACCCTACCAAACGGTCTCATTACCGCTGGTGCATTTCAAGAGGCTCACCAAACCTCCATCAGAGTAGTAGAAAAGGGATAGGGGAAAAATGCATGTTCAGAGCGGACCTCAGTCCTTTCACAGTATAAAGTATGGCACAACAGCTAAATTCAAAGCATGTAGTACCCTGTAGTTCATGCTTTTAGTAGGAAAATAGTAAACATATAAAGATTTAGAAGTTACCCCCACCTTGTTCGGTGGTTACCACGTGAGTAGCAAGGACCAAAAATCGGACAACTCAGGGCTCGAGTAGCAAGCACTCAAAGTCGGATAATCCAACGCTCAATCCCACCGATAGCCTACATAAGTTATGAAATTTCTTAGATCCTTAATAATGTATAATCAAAGCTATAAATGTTTCCGGCGAAAACACGATCGTTAAACACGCGACGGATCTAGAGATCTAAAGATTGGAGTTGAAGAAACGAGGATGGATAATCAGTCCACATAGCTGAGATGATAGAGAATGATATTTGGGTCACGACGGAAAAAGAATGAGCTCAATCGGAGTTAAAACGAGCTCAAACGGAGCATTTTAAGATTGAAGGGCATTTTCGTAATTATGGTCAAAGGGTTGACTTTGACCGGGCCCACGACCCTCGGTCAACGACATCTCATCGACGACGACTCGATATTGACGTACGGTGAAGAAAACGGGGTTCGGATCGAAAACACGGCGTCGCGTGCGCGTCGACACACGCGAACCTGACACCGGGTGGAAAAACCCGGCGGTTGGGCGCATTTCTCGGCAGCTGCCGAGTTTTCTCGGCAGCAGGCGCACCCGGCTCGGCAGGGTTGCCGAGTTTTCTCGGCAGCGGGGCGTGGATCTCGGTGGGTGGTCGAGTTTTCTTGGCAGGCCCCTCCCGGCACGCGCAGCCTCGCGGCCAGGGCTCCCGGCGCCGGCCTGCTCGGCTGCCCCTCTTTCCGGCGCCACCAATCGCGGCGGCGCCGCCCTCCGCCGCCGCCATCACATCCACCGGAAACCTCTCACCGCCGGCTACCACCTTCGGCCACCCCTTGCCGGATTCCGGTGGTGAATAGTACCCCCAATCCCACCGCAAAATCCTTCGTTACCACATTCGCAATACCGAGGCTAGGGTTTAGGGTTTTGGAAACTGTTTTTCACCATTTCTCGGCGAATGAAAAATTGGAATTGAAATCTGAAACCTATGCTAGACTCGTCTCGACGAGATGAACGTCGTGTGCGAAAATCGGCCGAAACCGACAATTTTCAATTTTTCCAGCCACTGCCGGCGGCGGCGCCGCCGCACCGGCGGAGGCTCTCCGGCGACTTTTCCAGTGACGGAGGCGGCGCTCCGGCGGCAGCGCCGGCGGTGGCGCGCCGAAAATCGAAAAATGGGAAGAAAAGAGAAGAGAGAGAAACTTACTTGTTTTCGTCGCTTTCGGCTCGTTCGGAGAAACGATGAAAAATGAATTGACTGAGCCCCTATTTATAGATTTTCAAAGTTACTATTTACCAAGTAAATTTTAATTACCATTCATTAAAATATTATTTTTCCGTTTTACCATTCCTCCGGATTTTACCCTCTCGTTTTACCTATTATTCGTATTTGGCTTTTTTCTTCGCCATTTGAGCTACGGGTCTCCGATTGACCCCTAGTTCGTTTCTATCTTCTCATTTTTCCGTTACACATCTCATGGTATAAAAATATTCTATGTTCCAGGTCTAAGAAAATTATCGATCTAACTTGGGCCTTAAACATATATCTAAAACACACGTCAATACATACGTGAATAATTATTAAATTATAGGTTTAAATATTTAATTAATCAATTATACTTCATTTTTGATTCGGGGCACTACAGATTCTTTGAGAAGTAATTGTGAAGCTGAAGTTGTCTTTCCTCAATGAGCTCTAAAAAGTCATCAGCATGGTTAACCATGAATCCCAGCCTAAAGAAGAGTAGGAGTCTCTGATGCTCATTTTTCTGGTTCACAAAGTTTCTTATCCAGGTAAGAATGATGTCTTCCACTTTGAGCCAATCTTCCCATTCAATGAGTATCTTTGCTGGGCTCAGCCTCTTCTCCCTCCATTACACATATGTAAGAAGGATTTGTTTGAAGATTGAGGTCGGGGTCTTGCCCAAAATTTCTGTTGTATCTTCAATAAAAATGGAATCAATAGAGTCTCTTACTCTATTCAGAATGTTAAGTTCTTTCAATCTATTCTTCAAGGTAGTAACTTCTTCAGTGTCATCCGAGTCTACTGGTCCAGTATCCTGGTCTTTCTGAATAGTAGGAATCTCTGTGGGGTTGCTTTCTTCAGGAACCTGAGGGGGTTGATCAGCAACCTGTCTTTCATCCATAGGGGCAGGATGTTCAGGTTCCAAGATGAGTAAAGGTTCTACAGCACTGGCTGTGGCTTCCTCAATGATAATGATGTCAGCAGGAACAATCGTCATTGGTTCATCAGGGATGGGAGCATCCTCTTCAGGATCAGAATCCTGCAGTCTCAAAGCTGATGCTGTTTTCTTCTTCTTCATAGAAATGGGAGTAGCCTCCCTTCTTTTCTTCTTTAATGAGGGAGCAAGTTCCTTCTGCTTCCTTTTCGCAGGTGGAGTAACAACTTTCTTAGCCCCAGCAATTTTTATACCCAAGAACCAACCTGGTGCATAAGAAGCACTCTTTTCCATGGGAATATTCTTGTAAGAAAGGATTGATGAAATGATAATTCCAAAACTTCTCCTTGATGAAGTTTTGATAGCTTCCTCCCAAATGCGTTGAAAGACTATCCCAGCCCAATTTACTCTGGCTTCACGAACTACTGCAATCATCATCCTGAATCGTAGTGCAGTGCATTTGTCAAAGCTTTCACATTTTCCTTCCAGCATGTGAAGAAACTCGTATTCAGGCTTAAGCTTCTTCTTTCCAAAGTTATCAGTAGAAACTTCCTGTACTGAATCCAGTTTGAACTGATTCCAACTTTCTTCCAGTAAGTCTGACCCATAGGAGACAAGGTCAGTCAGTGTCATGCCTTGGAGATATTGAAAGCATGTGCGATGTCTTCCGCAGTTAGCATGTGAACTATTTCACCATCTAGTCTGAATGAGATGGTCTTCTCATCATCAGACCTTGTTGCAAAAACATAAAACTTTTCAATAGACAGAGCTGAGTACTCTGTATATTTTATGGAGAAAATCCCATCAAGATTGCTTTGGACTGTGTGATCCCATATCTCTTTAAGAAGTTCCTTATTCTCATATGGTAAATCGTCTTCAAACAGCGCGACGAGGTTTACAAGTCTCCCTTTTATGACTGGTTTCTCTTGGTTGTGCCATTGATGATTCGAAAGAAAGCTTGAGAGATTCATTTTTTAGAGAGGATGTTCGAGGAATAGTGTGATAGAATGATGTGAATGTGGATTGATTCAAGGGTTTTGGCGGTTTTGATACGTCTTTGGATTCAAAACCGTTCAACATATAAGATTGAGAATTTTAATGGGTGGTTTTTATCAATGGTTGAGATTTGAGAAAAAAAGGGGCAAATCTGTAAATCATCTGAGATTGTGTCAGAATTGTAATCGCGTTTTCCTCTCGTTCTTCTGAAAAGACAACTTTTGCATTTAATGTAGTTGCCAAACTGTCACCCTTAATCATTGTTTACGGTTATTGTTGACAATACGAGATTGTAAGGAATATAAATGCTGATCAATAAATGCCTTTCTCAGCAACCTCTTCCAGTAACTTGATTCAGTAATCTTGCAATCCTTGCAAACCTTGGTAGAGAATAACATAGAATACTGTGAGAGGATCCTGTTCTTATGCGGATCAGTATCCTTTTTCAGTATCCTAAAAGATTTTTTTTTATTTATATATCTGGGATACTGAGTGAGTAGATGTCTTTGAAGGAGTTCCCCCTTACTTAGGAACCTCGTTTTTTCTTACTCACTCGAGCTTGATAATCCCAAGTTCCAATCTTAGCATAGAGAATCTTGATTCACACAGAGGTTTTGTGAATATGTTAGCTAGCTGGAGATCAGTATGTACTTTCTGCAGTGTGATGTCCTTCTCCACGTGATCTCTGATGAAATGATGTCGCACATCAATGTCCTTTGTTCTTGAGTGGAAAACAGGGTTATGTATAATGGTAATTGCGCTTGTGTTGTCACATAAGATGGGAGTTTCTTTTTCTATAATGCCATAATCTTTCAGTTGTTGCTGTATCCATAGAATTTGTGCACAATAGCTTCCTGCAGCTACATATTCGGCCTCAGTTGTTGATGTTGCAATAAATGTTTGCTTCCTACAGAACCAAGAGACAAGTCTCTGTCCAAGAAACTGACAGGTTCCACTTGTGCTCTTTCTATTTATCTTGCAACCTGCGTAGTCAGAATCTGAGTAGCCCTTTAGGTGGAGTCCTTTTTCTTTTGGATACCACAGTCCAACATCTTGAGTGCCTTTAAGGTATTTGATAATCTTTTTTACTACGGCAAGATGTAACTCTTTTGGGGCTGTCTGAAATCTTGCACAAACTCCAACTGCAAATACAATGTCTGGTCTACTTAATGTTAGGTATAATAGGGATCCAGTCAGTTTTCTGTACTTGGTGATCTCCACATCTTTTCCATCTTCATCTTTATCCATGCTGATAGATGTGGCCATGGGTATGCTTACTGGGGATCCACTTTCCATACAAAACTTCTAGATCAGCTCCTTAGTGTACTTGGCTTGATTAATGAAAGTTCCATTCTGAAGTTGTTTTACTTGTAGACCAAGAAAGAAACTTAGTTCTCCCATCATGCTCATTTCAAACTTGCTTTGCATAAGTGAAGAGAACTTGTCACACAAATCTTTGTTTGTTGATCCAAAGATGATGTCATCAATATAGATCTGAACAAGCAGTATGTTGTTGTCATCTAGTATTCGGAAGAGAGTCTTATCTATTGTCCCTTTCTGAAATCCGTTCTCGGGGAGGTATAAGGACAGTGTGTTATACCAAGCTCTAGGGGCTTGTTTTAATCCGTACAAGGCTTTCTCTAGCCTAAAGACTTTATCTTCAGCTTGCTCTTCAAAGCCTGGTGGCTGTTCCACATAGACTTCCTCTGTTAAGAGTCCATTTAGATATGCACTTTTCACATCCATTTGATATACCTTGAAGTTATTGTGAGCAGCGTAGGCAAAAAATATCCTTATAGCTTCAAGTCTTGCTACAGGAGCAAAGCTTTCATAAAAATCTATTCCTTCTTGCTGACAGTAACCTTTTGCTACCAATCTTGCTTTATTTCTGACCATGTTGCCAGCTTCGTCAAGCTTATTTTTGAACACCCACTTTGTTCCAATGACACCTTGATGATTAGGTCTAGAAACCAGCTTCCATACTTGATTCCTCACGAATCCATTCAGTTCTTCTTGCATGGCTTGAATCCAGTTACTATCCTCAAGAGCTTCTACAATATTCTGGGGTTCAACTTGTGAGATGAAGCATGTAAACAGTTACTCTTGAGGTCTTGATCTTCTTGTTCTAACTCCTTCATCGATGTCTCCAATCACGAGTTCTCTTGGATGATTTCTGAGCCAAGTTCTGTCAGGTTCAAAAGTGAATATTGGTTGCTGAGCAGCAGTCTGTTGTTCAGCATCATCCTGTCTTTGATCATTGATTGTTTGCTGATTTCTGTTTGCTTGCTGGTCAGTATCCTGTGTTACTGCATTTCCTGGTGCAGTAGGCTGTGAGCCGCTCGTAGTAATGTCTTCAGCTGGTGCTGGAACTCCATCAATGTATCTAATTATTTTATCGTTGATCTTTAATCTGGATATATCTTCTTTTGGTTTTTCCAGCTCAACCGTGTCACAATGTGGTTCATCAAACACCACATGAATTGACTCTTCAACAACCAAGCTTATTTTGTTGAAGATCCTGAAAGCCTTGCTTATTGAGGAGTATCCCAGAAATACTCCTTCATCAGATTTTTCATCAAAGATTTTCAGGTATTCTTTTCCATTGTTCAGAATGTAACACCTACATCCAAAGATGTGAAAGTATGAGATGTTAGGTGATCTTTCATACCACACTTCATAGGGAGTCTTGTCATGATCCTTGTTGATAAGATATCTGTTCTGCATATAGCATGTTGTGCTTGTTGCTTCTGCCCAAAATATCTTAGGTATTCCAGCATCTGCAATCATTGTTCTTGCAGCTTCCTTTAGAGTCCTATTTCTTCTTTCTGCAACACCATTCTGCTGTGGAGTTCTTACTGCAGAGTATTCATGACAGTTCCATTCTCTGAACAATATTTCTCAATAAATTTGTTTGTGAACTCAGTTCCTATGTCAGATCTTATCTTTACAATGCTTAAGCTCTCCTCATTCTATACTCTTCATGAATTCAGGAAGCCTGACTTGGGTTTCTGACTTCTTAGACAGGAAGATGGTCCAAGTGAATCTTAAATAGTCATCTACTATTACAAGAGAGTACTTCTTCCTACTCACACAACTTGAGGGCCTTCACATGATTGGAAGTCTCTTAATCCAACTTTGTTACCAGTCATATGTCTGGAGCAGCAACTATCAATGTACCATACATCACTGCTGCTTCCTGGTAACTGCACCTACAAGTAATTTAGACGGATTTAGGTACCCATACAAGTATGGGTCCTTAGGGGTTAGTACCTTTTGGAACCTACATTTGCCTTATGGTAATCATTTTACCAGAGGTCATGGTGGTTCCCATTCTATAGGTGTTCTGGGCAGGATTCTGTTTATGAGCTTGGGGATTCCAGGTCTTGTTCTTTCTGTTTGTGAAAGGTATTCCTTTATACCTTTCTTGTGAATAAACTTTTTGGAACCTAGACACAAATGCCTTGGTTCTCATAGAATGAAGCTCTTGCTCTAACTTGGAAAACCACTGCTTTATTCTCTTACTGACAACATACTGATTATGCTGTTTTCTGAGAATCCATGCAGGCTTATTGTTTTCATCCTGCTGAATGGGTCTCTTCCCTTTATCCAGAATACTTGTGTTGTTCAAGCTTTCATTTAAGTGATTAAGTTCTTGAGCAAAAGAAACTTGGGCTTGAACAAACTTTCCAGCCTTGGATGTGCTGGTATCATTCTGAGAAGTATTGCCACAATATCCTAAACCATTTCTATTACTAGCATTTTGAGTTCTTAGGATACATTCTTGTGCTTTCTTTGCTGACTTACTATACACATCAATTGTGTTTTGCAATTCAACTTTCTCAGTTTCTAGCTTAGTGACTAGCAGTTTAAACTTGGAGACTTCAGCTTTGAGATTGTTGCACTCCATACTGAAGTATCCCAGGTCAGTGACCTGTTCCTTCAATATTATTTGCTCACTCTTGAGCTGCAGGTTTTCCTCCTTAAGTTCCTCATGAGCTGAGTTTATCTGCTCAAAGTCACTCATGATTTATCTGAAAGACTGGATCATGCTAAGCTTTTTAGAATTTGAAGTGCTGGGAGAGTGTGAGGTTACCTCGTCTTCATCATTGTCCTCGCAGTCCTTGGCCATTAGGCATATTAGTGCTTCTTCATCAGATGTGGAGCTGTAGAAGCTTTCTTCTGGTAGATCATCCTTGACTACAGCGTTGGAGGTGCTTGCTGCCTTAAGTGCTTCATGCTCAGTGAGAAGCGCCCTAAGCTTTTGCTTTTCGATTCTCCTCTTGCGCTCTTCTGTTTTCTCTCATCTTTAGTATACTTCTGTATTTCAGGATAGGGGCAGTTTCTGATGAAGTGACCAGCTCTTCTGCAGTTATAACATAGGTCAGTGGAACCTGCGTTGGCTGGCTGTTTAGTTTGAGGACTTCTTTCTGATGACTGTGGCCTTCTTCGAAAGTCGTTTGCTTTGTTATTGCTCTTAATGAATTATTTGAACTTCTTCAATAGGAGTGCTATTTCTTCTTCAGTATTCTCAGTAAGCATTTCCTCCTGCTTACTCTTCAGCTAGCTACCACTTGTATTGGCAGCAGTCTGGTTCTTGGCCACAAGTGTTGCTATCTTGGCATTTGTACCTTCCATCTCCTTTCTTCTCCTTTCAATATCGTACTCGAATGATTTTAGGTTGGAGAAGAGATCAAAGGTACTTAGTGCATTGAGATTTAGTGACACTCTCATTGCAGTTTCTTTGCTATGCCACTTGTAGGGTAGTGCTCGCAGCACCTTCATGTTCTTCTCTTTCTGAGTGTAGTGCTTCCCCAAAGTTTCTAGCTCACTTACAATGGCTGGGAATCTTTGATCGAGTTCTTCAAGAGATTCTCTAGACTTCATATTGAATTGCTCGAACAGTTGGATGGCTTTGGAGATCCTGTTGTCTCTGGCAAGCTCGTTGCCTTCACATATCATCCCAAGCATCACCCATACTTCTCTGGCTGTTGAGCATCCTTTAACCTTGCTGAATGTTCCTTTATCCAGCGTTAGAAATAAAGCATTTTTGGCAACGTTGTCAAGGTTGGCCCTTTTTCTATCTTCAGGAGTATACTCATGTCTCTCTTTGATGATGTACTCCTATGGTGGTGGTCTTCTTCTGGGTCTAGGGGTAGCTTCCTGTTGACCAAGGCTTGGTAGTGCCTCAGCATCATCATCGGTAATAGCTGCTCCTTCAGCTTCGCCACCTGCTCCTTCAGCTCGTCTGTGATCTCGGAGTTTTTCCAAGTAGACAGGATTCACTTTGTAGATCACCAGTGGTCCCTCGGTTATAACATACCATATTTCATCATGCATGGCTGAAAGATGAGTTTGCATCCGTATCCTCCAGTCATCGAATTCTTCTATAGAAAACATAGGAAGCTTATAATGCGTCATATCCATGTTTATGCTAAAAGATGAGTTTTAGTCTAGAAAAAGAAAAGGTTTTTCCAATGCAGAGATGGGTGGATCTGGGTAGGTAGCCAGTCAAGTTGGCTTTTAACCCAACTTGCCCTGATACCACTTATTGGTCCTAAGTGGTCAGAGGTTCAGAGGGGGGGTGAATGAACCTCTATCAATTTTTCGATTTTCAAAACAATCAGAGATGCAGGTTCCTGATTCTTAAAAGAAGCAACAACCTGACTTGATCAGAAACCTGTCAGTATGTTGATTTAGGTTTCTGACCAGCTTTCTTAGTATGCAGCGGATAAAACACGATAGAGTTTCTCTTTGGAAAAACAACTTTCTTTTATAAGTATGCTTCTTTTATAAACTTCTTTTGTGCAGGATGCTTATGATATGATCAGTAAGATATAGGAAGATAATCACAATGTAGTAAGTAAATGAAAGAAAATAAACACTTATGATTTATAGTGGTTCGAAGGTGGTGTAAGCCTTCTACGTCCACTCTACTCCTTCTCAAGGAGGAACTTCGTTAGGTCAGTTCGAATTACAAGCCTCACTTTACAAACTTCTTCCTAACAAGCTACGCCTACTAGAATCCCAATCTCTAGTCAAAGGCCACAACCCACAAAGGGTACAATCTCACAAAGGGCAAGTAGCCTATTTCTAGACTACTAAACTTAGCAAGGATATTATCCTCTCAACTAAGTACACCTAAAACAACCTAGCGCACACAACACAAATGGTTAAAAGATAAAATGTTTTTCTTCAACTGTTGTGATGAAGCCGGTCTTGAACTTGATAGCTTGAGAGCTTGAATGGTCGACTGCTTCTCGAAGGTTGAGCTTGGTAAAGACTTTATGTATGAAAGACTTAAGAGATTTTGCAATATGTGTTTCAAAGCTTTAGTAGTCTTCATGGTCACTTCATTCTTCTATTTATAGATCTTTGGAAAATGTCCGTTGAAGGAGACATTGTCCTTGTTTCAATTCAAATTTGATATTCAATATCTTTGCAATTAATGCGACTGAACAACTGAGGGGATAAGTCTTGTCCTAGTCTGATTTGCATTAATAATGTAACACCTCATTTCAAGAAAACCTGCATATGCATATTTATTAAAATTGCTTTTAATGTTCATTTAAGAATGAGTTAAGTGTGAGATATTATATGACATTAAGTTATGATTTATGAGGTTACGTTTCGTTGTGCTTGTTTATTTTAAAGATTTTATGATATGATTTTCTTTCGAGATTTTAAGGGTTTTGCAGGATTCCTCACGGAAGAAACCGAGCTCGATTTCCACTCACTCGACACACATGAACGGAAGTAAAAGATAAGATGTTAATTAAATTAATTGAATAGAATGATTTTAGGTTTTATGCTAAGTGATTTCCATATTTGTGTGATTTATACATTATGCTATTATTTCTAGTCTTTACAATAAGGTATGCATGTATTTATACATATATGTTATATGAATATCAAAATATCAAGATAAATAATTAGATTAACCTTTATTTTTAATCCAAATCTTCCAAGATAAGTTTGCTACCTATGACTAAGTAATCTAGACTAGCCACCTCACTAATCTAATTGCAACATGCAAATATCTCCAACTTGCAACATGCAACTCTCTCTCTCTCTCTCTCGTTCTCTCTCTCAATCTCTACATAAGGAACCAAAGCCTTAGACAAATAACATAAGAGGAAAAAGAAGACAAAGGTCAAATATACATCAAGTTCTACTTCAAACCCTAGAGGTATTATGGCTTAACTCTCTTATATCTTCATTAAATCTTATGATTTATGCTTTATACCTTAGATTAGAAGTCCAAAGATGTTCTTTGGCAATTTTCTTGGGATTATATGTTGTTAGAATGAAGAAATAAGTTGTTTTAAGAATAGGTTTAAAGATATGCTTTGTTTTGCTACTGTTTTGGTTATGTTCGAAAATCTTAGAAATTGAATTAAGATGAATCCTTTTTCTAGATTGAAATATAGGAAGTCAAGAGTATTTCTGTAAAATTTCAGAAGATTTGGAGTTGAATTCGATTTTATATGATTTTTCTAAGATAAGCTGTTCGGAGACAGTTTTTACCCTGTTTTCGGGTCTGATTCATGTATTTTTTATGGAACAGTTTACTTCGAATTTATGCATGATCTTTTACTATGTTTTAGAACCTGTTCTTAGGTATGTGTAGGAATTTAGTATGTATTTGTTTGAGATTTGTACGATTTATGCCGAATTTTACAACAAAACCTATTTTTCGCGTAGACGATGTCCTGTTTACAGTTTTGTTCTAAAATTCATAACTAATTATTGGGATAGAATTTATTAGCCATGTTTTACCATGTTGTAGTAAACGTTCTTAGGAGTATGCAGAAATTTACTATGTCATTTTTAGAACGTTGTGCGATTTATGGTGATTTTTACCATAAAGTCCGTTTTCAGCGTATACTATGTTCAGTTTTCGGCAAACTTTGGAAATTCATAACTGATTATGTGCACCTTGTTTTCGCTTGATATTTTTATATGTTATACTAAAAGAATTTATGTGATTATATGAATAAGTATGTGATTTTAGAAATTATCTATGATTTATTAAAATTGTTGCGACTTTATGTGTCATTCTTATCCTTCAAAATTGTTAGTGCTTAACAATTATATAATAAGTATGATGATGTATTCTATATTCTAAATCTCACCTAAATGATTTGTGTATGATATGATCATATTTAGAATTTAACATAAGGATCAAGCATGTATTGAATGAAGTATAACGAATGAGTATAAAATCTTATTAGTACATGTCTTTGGAGTGATTATTTGAATAGGGTTATTAATGATTATGCTTTAGGTTAAAGTAACCTAATGTAAAATATGAAAGATTATGTTATACGATATAAGAGGCTAATCAGTTAAGTGTGTCGAGCGCAGTTGAGACGATCGGTGAATCCGGAGGCAATCTTTGCACTATCAACGTACAAGTGAGTAACTTCTACTCTCTACTATGTGTTGTTAATTGAATTGATAAGTTAGGTATGAAGATCTACGGTTAAAGCCGTAGTTATAACCAGTATGTAACTTTCATATTGAGCGACGACCTTAAGGGCAATAAAATGCCTGGTCTATGTTTCTCAGGTGTGGCTAAGAACCACAAAAATGTTTTCAGGTGTGGCTAAGAACCACAAATGTCTCTCAGGTGTGGCTAAGAACCACAAAATGTTTCTCAGGTGTGGCTAAGAACCACAAAAATGTTTCTCAGGTGTGGCTAAGAACCACAAATGTATCTCAGGGTGGCTAAGAACCACATGTAGTACTTGTTTAATGATTTAATTACTTCAATGTATTAGACAGTAAAGTTATCCCACTGGGATCCCTCTCCGGAAGTGTCTCATGATGTTGCTTTTTATAATTTTCAGGCTCGGCAGATGATGACGTGGACGTGTAGCAGGCTGGGCTGACTTCTCTCTGTCACATTAAAATAGATATGCTAGAACCATGTTTCTTTTTCTTTAAAAAGCAATATGTTGTTAAAACGTGTATAGTATGTTAAAACGATGGGCCTAGACTTATCTTATGTTATATATAAGTTTTGTTGTGTAAATTCATGCAAGTCTTTGGTTCAAACATATTACTTAGAAATGTGGGTAAGACACGACTAGACTTGATTAATAGTCGATATTAAATTATATATATGTTATGTTTTAAAAAGTAAAAATTTTAAAACTCTCGTGTCTTCACTTTTAAGTCTTCCGCTGTATGTTATAAAGTCGTTATAATTTCTTTATTTCTTAAGTATGTAAAGGGTGACGACCTATTTCCAATAAAGGGAAACGGGGCGTTACAAATGACGCCACTCCTTGACCGCAATTCTTCTCTCTCTTGTCCAAGTGGCGTCTTCTAATTGGGCTGACACTAACTTCAGTCAAACGGATCTTTGTCAGCAACCTTCCTCGTACTGTATTCAATGTATATTCTTTGTACTTGGATAACTGAGTGAAGGTTGTCAGCTTGCTGTTTTTGATCTTTTAGTGCACATGCTTCTTGGATGCCAGCTTTCTGATTTTAGAACTACTTACTATTCCTGAGCAACTTTCTCGCAGACTCTTGTTCAGTCTTCTTGTAGCTTTCTGATCTTCCATCTTTTTTAAACACTTGGTGTTTCTTAAAAGTTCATTTCAAGTATTTATCTTTATTTTTCTCAGAGACCTATTCATAATATTTTCAAAGATACATTTGTAGGTCTATGTTTCACATATAAATTGTGGAAAATGGGTACTCTAACTTTCTATCTAATTAGTTACATTGTCTCACCAAAACCTAGACAGAAATCTCCCAACATAGTTTAATGAAAGGTAAATGATTTTGGAGGATGCAAACAATTTTAGAATATACCAATTGGGACTTTTAAACCATTTGGTCAGGAGATGGCATCGCGCAGAACCCGACCATCGGCTGCTGATCCCTCCCATCCAACCAACATGAACACGTAGTAAAAAACAACCAAGACATTTATGGAAATAAAACCTATTCTGTTCCTATATTTTGGTTTATCCATGAGAGCTACTTGTACAGGGACGTATGTGCCATCCAAGGCACCTAGACAACCCTACAGATTGAAGTAATATATTGTGTTGAACATAATAGTGTGTTTGTATAGAAGTCTTTAGGAATTGATTTCGTTGTTTAATAGAAACACTTATTTCGAAGTTAATCTTAGGAGGTTTAGAGTTTACCTTAAAATTTTTACAACGATCAACAGATTTATCATCTTCTATAGCTTTGGGTTGAATGAGAAGAACATGAAGGTTTAACAAACACTTGAGAATAGAATTAAAGTGTTTGCTAATTGTGTATCCACTTCTATTGAAATCATACTTCACGACTCGATTTTTCTTATGATGAGAAAGAATTGAAGGAAAGATAGCAACCTGTTCAGATATTGATAGATGCTTAGTTGATAGAAGACCCCCTACGTGCTCCAAAAGATAACATAAACGACTAAAGGTATCACGACTCATGCGAAGATGGTTGTAACAGGTCTTATCGCTCAAGAGGGTGAGGTTATGGATGTGGTCTAATTTATGGGTAATTTTTTTAGACACATTGTATTTTTGGGTCATTCTAGTATGGGTCGTTCTCATCCTATTTGAACGATGAAACCTCGTGTAGGCAAAAGCCATGATCATAAAAAATATCGTGAATGATCGCTCAATTGCATGTACCCCACAACTAATTACCTCGAGCTCTGTGTAATCATCCATTTTTTATAGTCTAGCATAAAAAAAATACTATCATTACATATATATATATATATATAACAACCAAATTGGATATATATGTTCTGGTTATATTCGCAAATGATTTCATAATAAGTTTGCTCATTTGATGACATATTGTATTCTACCAAGTCATTTGACATCTTGATTGCAAGTGTGAGAAGTTACCAATGCATTATTAAAGGTGGTTTCAAAACATGTAATTGTTCAAATATTTTTTATTACATAGAGAATGAGGCAAATGTCATTTGTTGAAGTGTTATATTATTGTATTACATAGAGATTGAGGCAAATGTCTAATTGTGAAGTGTTATATTATTGTATTGACCGAAACTAGGTTGGTCCTAACTAAACTTCATCACAATCCTAAAATTCCATGCTCCAAAATGCAAACATAGTAGGTAGCATAAATAGCTCAATTATACTAAGCATCAAGCATAAAAATTGAAATGAAATCATCCAGTTAGGATCTCCTAAGCATTTAGGATTTTTATGATTTCAATCAACTGATTAATTTAACAATTATACAATCATCCAGTTAGGATCTTCTAGTGTGTAGCTATAGTTGTATAGATGCAAAACATTATTCAATCATGAATGAAGACAAACATTTAACAATGTTAATACCAATCATATTCATAGAGCAATGATGTCTTAAATCTACAGCAACCAGGGAAAAAAATTTCGCGAAATTTCACTGAAATTTTGCTAATTTTGAGTCACCGAAATTGAAACAGGGGTTGAATAAATTTCGTCAGCATTTCACCGAAATTTTGGTAAATTTCAATTTCGATTTCGATTTCGATGAGGTTATAGTATAAAATGTTTGAAAATCTCGAAATTTCGGTGAAATTTCGTTTCAATTTCGATTTCGGTGAAATTTTTATTTTTTTTACCCCAAATAATTATAATATTTTATAATGAATTACACCAATTTTTTAAGGGAAAAAATTGTATTTTGCACATTATAATTATAACGAGTATAACACAATCAAATAATTTTCTTACATATTTATCGTAAATGGCTCACAGATTGAAAAGATGGGATGGATTATTCCACTCAAACCACATTATCTAATAATAATAATAATGTAGTGTCATTCATAAGTTATTCAATTATTTTTTGTTATAGTAATAATGTATTCAATTATTTTGAATTTCTCATGTTATTATACCAGACAACATTTTAATAATAGTTAATTCCAATATTGGTTGTAAATATGTCATTTTGTTTGAAATTTTAAGTTGAATATATGTATTAATGTTAGTTATAATATTCTATACAATATCATATCCAAATTCCCAAATTTTAACAAAGTTTTTAACATTTTTCTAAATTTTACCGAAATTTCCGTAAAATCAATGTATCGAAATTTCTACCGAAATCGAAATTTTCATCCTTGACAGCAACAAACCAAAGCAGAATCCCTAGATTTAGTATTCATCTATGTAAAAGACTAAAGTAACTAAATAACATGTAAATTATGAAAGGAGAACAATAACCTCAGTTTGCAAGCAAAGGATTGCGATATGTTGCCAATATATCCGAATATGAGCTTCCAAGTAGACCCAAACTGGATCCAAGTAACATATTACACATGGGTATTTTTAAGGACATACATAATTATGCATTACATTACATTACAAATTATTGACTACACTGCATATATGATATTACTGTTGAATAAACTAACTCGTCAAAGAATATGTTACATCATTGACACATTAGAGTATAATATGTCTTAAAAATGTAGTTTTATTAAATTGATATGCATTATACATTTAACATAGTAATTTATAATAATTATAGTTCTTAATAATACATTTTACATAATTGATAGTACTGCATAACTGTAATACAATATAAATAATTGTATAAAATCATTAACTGCATTATAGACTATGTTAAATCATTAACTGCATTACTAAAATAATTCATAATAAACATTAACATGGCTTGGATTCATTGATAATTGTACATGATTTAAATAACTTCATAATGATTTATAAATAATATTAATTAGATTTATATTTAAAATAATAAGCAGTTCAGATATTATAGCCCTAATATTTTAAATGATTGATATAATGTATAATCGGTTAACATATCAATTTATCATTAGCTATATTTTAGTAATTGTAGTAATATAATGTATAATACCCATGTGACAATTGATACACACAATGCATCCATAATGTATAATATATAACATATATTACAATGATATAATGATACAATAAATCAATTATCACATAATGCACTATAATTTAATCATATAATGCAGAATAATGATACACATAATGAATTAATCATATATATTATAATGTATAATATAATTTATAATACCCACTTCATAATATGCTTCATCAGTTATTTATAAATCATTAACTGCAATATAGTAATGTGTAGATAAACAAAGCATGAATTCATATTTTTAATTCCTCATAATAAGCAGTTAATGATTTGTAAATAATATAATGTGCAACTAATTAAATGTATTTTTGTAATTTTTTAAATAATTGATAAATCATTAACTGTATTTTAGTAATACATGTTTCCATAATTGCCATGTACTGTATTATCTTTCTCATAAAAAATGCAGTTTTCTTTGTTTGATATGCATTATTCAATGTGAATAAATAATGCAATATACATGACAATGTATATACATTATACATTCATATTATCAGTTTAGGACATAGATATTTTCTGCATTATTTGACATAAGACTCACTAAACATTGAATAAATGTAGTTGAATAGCATGAGAATGGGCATTACACATTACATTATGCAGTACATTTTTAATTGGAATTTATGTAATCTGATGCAATTAAACATAGATATATGTATGGATATTATTCTCAACCACAACAATCATTTTTTTCTTAAGCATCCAATAAGCATTTAAAAAATGAATGATAAAACAACATATGATCATAGCCAAAAATAAGCATGTAAGCCTCTTTTATATATTTTATACACATTACCTTTTACTCAAAGCAATACAACAGAGCCCTCTTCGATAAACCAGCAAACATGTGGATATAACAACATGAAGTGAATGAGAAAAAACAAGTGACTAATTAGCGAACTTCTGTAATACAATGTGTTTGTAACTAATTTTATACTTTCGAGAAGAAATTGTATCAGAGAACTAGATTTACTACATATGAGATTTGGCTCTGAAAGGTGAAAATGTAGGTTTTATAAGGACGATTAAAGTAGGAATCCATCAAACACTAAGTTAAGCTAAGACACACTTACCTAGTGGTTGTTTTGTTTATTTCTCATCAGATGCGATCCATCCTCTCCAAGAAACCAATCGAACAGATTTGGAAAGATTTGGAAAGACGCAAGGTGTGTGGCCGTGGATCTTGATTTGTGGGGACTATGCTCTATATCGAATATTAGCCGGAGATGACGGTTTCAAGATCAGAGGTGAAGCTTTGGAGGTGGAAGGATGGTTTGATCTTCGCCTTCCTTCACTCATTTTGTTTTCAACAAAGGCTAGGGTTTGGTATGTTTGGGGGGAGGACGATCCTGATATGATTTATATGTAATGGCACTTTGGTAGTTTTTGGTAAACATAAGGGCATAACTGTAAATTGGAGTCAAAAAACAAGGAGAATATGGTCTAAATTAATTGTGTACTATTGGGTTTGAAATAAACCCACTAAGAAAGGTGGGTTTATAATCCGACCCATTTTCAAACCTAAACCCAATAATTAAACCCTGGCCTAAAAAAGTTTTCGTGCCTCAACCCATTAAACCAAACATGGGTTTAGGTTGGTTACTAAACCCAAACCAACCTAAACCCACCAACCAAACGGGCCCTTAGGACTGATAAAAAATATGAAAAGATGAAGTTGCCCTTAATTTAAATAAATAAAAATCCATGAATTAAATTAAAAGAAGAAAACAATATTTAATATCCCACAAACACTTCAAAATTTATTCACTGGACATTTGAAATAAAATAACGAATTGAACGATGTGCAGCTTCACTGTTCACACATAGGGTTCGAAATTGAAGATCGAATTGAAGAATTCCAAGTATGTCTGAAGCTTGTTTCGGTCAATATGATCTTCAACATGTGTGGATCTAAGTATGGATTCTACGATTTCTTGAGAATAGATTCAATTCATGTTGGGGGGACTCAACTGATTTAGTGAATTTGCAACAGAGGGTCAATTGATTAAGGTTTGGTCCATTGCAGGAAACATGAATACTTGCACATCTTCTTCTATCTATTTGCTAATAATCTACCATACCTGATGTGAATCTTGTATGTTACAATGTCAACCCAAACGTAACTTCATAGTCCAAACATGAATAAAATATGGCTTCTCGCATTTTCATGTTGATGGGTTTTTTCTTCATTATAAGCCATTTGTTGTTGGATAGTTTAGTTAATTTCTCTTTTTCTAGAAGTGTATATTTTGTTGCAATTGAAACAGAGAAAACAAGCACTGGTCTGACAAAAACTTGTAGAGTGTCATGTATTAGGATAGATGATCATGATAGAAGAAGAGAGACCATTTAAATGATGAAGTGTAGATTATGCTGGGGATATATTATCATTAGCAATTGTGGATGACTTTTCATGCATTTCTCTGCCATGTACTTCAAAAGCTGCATGAGTGCTACAACTTTGTTGAATTCATATTGCTATGACATATTAGGTTCAAGTCTTGCTTGATTTCTAGAATTTGCAACAGAGGGTGAAATTCATAACGTTTGGTCCGTCACGGGAAATCGATGCACTGATACTCATTGTCACGGAATGTTGAGCAGGAATTACATTAAACGCTGAACAAATCAAGAATTTTATTTTAATGATCGTTTATTTTTGTCGAACATAATATGGTGTGTGAATGGGTTTAGGTATGAGTCATCTTGCTTGGTAGTTGAGAATTTTTTTAATGTGAAGTTGATCTCATTTTACAATTGTTGCTCTTTATCATATCTTCATAAGCTTCCTTGTTCAATTAATAAAGTTTACGATTTACTATTAATTACATGAATTCTACATATGTGAATGCATTAGTGAGTCATAGAGATTGTAAGATACGGAGATTTTATGATATATGTATGACGTTTTATATGGTTGTCCTTTACAATGGTGGAAACAAGTGTTTGTGATCGTAATTCACGCATATTGTATTACCGGAATATAGTTCAAGTTCATATCATCAAGGAGATTGTGGTAGGAATTCTCAACCCAATGATGTGAGCTATAGTTGTCGACATGCTATTGCAATGCATATCCAAACTTCCGGGACCAAAAAAAATCCTATGCGCCGTTTTAAGACTTGTCTTTTTCGAGGGGTATGAAGATCTCTAATTTATAAATCCTTCTTATTCTTACCCCATCATTTGTGCTTTTACAAGTACGATTAATTATGTTGATTCTGAAGTATGAATTTTTTTTGGTGTTGTTGATATAGAACGAATCGTGTGGGGTATTCATTTGGATGAAGCCGCCGCTTGAGGGTTGTGCTAGAGAGGTTGCTCTAGATTGCATTGAAAAAATTGGATGATTAAAGGCCGAACTAGCAATGACGAAAGCACGTGAACAAAAATATAAGAAGCAAGCAAGATTTATATGTTTTGTGTGTATCTTATTTTTGATACTCTCCATGTGGTGGGTGCAAACGTCGAGATTCCAAAAGACGAATGAAATTTGTAAGTTGTAATATATTGCACCTATTACTTCATGTTATGTGTTAGATTGACATGCTCCAAACACCATCGCTCTCCATCCATATTTGTTTCTTCACATTGATCGTTATCTACCTAGACATTTTGAACCCCATGTGTAGTCATCACTTTATATGGTATTTTTTTCAACATGAATATTGTGGTTGGTTATATTACATGTGTAGTTGCATCCATGTGGTAGCAAATTAAATCGTGTTTAACTTGTTAAATTACTGTCCTGCAGAGTTAAAGATGTAATTCATATTGTTATGTGTATCTTTCTTATTAAGTAAATGTAATATGTGGATTACATGATACTTTAGGAAGAAAACATGGTTTAGATTGAGGCTAAAAATTCTTGTCTATCAATTTTATAATATTAAATTTGTACTGAAACATATTAAATAAATGATTGCAAGAGCACAACAACATTGAGCATAGATATATATCAAAATTGCATGGCATCAACTACATGTATGGGTCTTCATCGTCTGTTTCAGTCCTTCTAGACTTGCACTTCCCACATCGTTTGGAGGTGTTGGATCTTTCGACATTACCGTTCGATATGAAAGCGGTTGACGACTCTTTGTTGTTATTTAGAGTTGACAAGGATGAGCATTGGATGGGTTCGATATTGCTAGTGTTCAAGAAATCCTTCATGGCATCAGCAAAACCTTGAACATGTTCTCCAGTTGCCCGATCCTTCCCAAATATCACCACCCAATCATTGAAAAATGGCTAGGTCTTGAATCGCATTGTTCGAACAGTGTTGTCAATCTGCCAAGTGCAAATTTGGTGAACATATTTACATATTTATTATAACAATTGAAGGTTGAATGGATTGAAGTAGTTGTCAAATTTATTTTTCAAGCATACATATTACCTTCACGTAGTTTTCCGAAACATCATCTTGTACGTCAATCATGAAATTGGGTCCGAGCCCAATACCACTAGTTCTAAACATTAGAGACAACAAGTTGTAACTTTTCTTCCAAGTATGAATTTTGCTCGAAATTTGTGGCTCGACCTTTAGGTCAATCCCGGGAAAACGTTGGGCCAAATACTGTTCTTGGAGATTAAGGTAGCCCATCCTAAATCCATTATCGAACTTATAACCTCTAGCAACCAGCTCTTTCGATGCCTCATCGAGTTGTTGTTCTTCATTCAAACTCCAGGTCCTTCTTGATTGGGTGGTGACTTTATTTTTTGCACTAGAATTCTTGTTGTTCATTCTAGTGCATTTCGTTGACTTGTTTAATATTTGCACAAAAGAGTGAGATTTATGTGTGTATTAGCATTTGTTAATATGACAACTTTATGTATCTTATTTAATTCACTTTCAAACAACAATGTGTTTAGACAAAACCCAATCATTGAATATATATCATGGAATATGTCATGAAAAGTCTTAAGAGCAACAATACAAAATAATACAATAGACAAAGCCTCAATGTAAATGATTGAATAAAAGTTTAATGTTAGCATGTCCTACTGTTCCACATTTGCATAGCTATGTTACTCTCCATAATGTCCAACCCGGTGAAGATTCAACCCCTTCAATGTAGACAGGGTCCGACATAAGTTCAAAATTAGGATCACTACAAATGTTAGATACCCCACTCTCTAATGGGTCGATGGTTGCGTTGGTGCGTATGAAGTTATGAAACAAACAACAAGCAAGGATGATGTGATTTTGTGTTTTGATTGGATAGTAAGAGTTGCTCCTAAGGATGCCCCAGCTGGGTTTCAAAGCACCGAATGACATTACGGGCTCTAGCATGCTTCAAGTTGAAATACTCTTGGTAAGTTTGAGGTATTTGGGATGCATGATTTCATTCTTGCAAATGATATCTTACACCCATGTATAGTGCTACAAACCCATTCTCATTTGTATATCCTCCGTCACACAAATAGTAATTGCCTGTCATAGAGAAATAAACAATTGGGAATGAGACAATGGTCCCAAATTGCATAATATGTTGGGACCATTACTAGTATATTCAAGTAGTTTATTGCATGGTAACTGATTTTGGAGGATGTAAACAATTTTAGAATATACCAATTAGGACTTTCAAACCATTTGGTCGGGAGATGACATCGCACAATTCCCGACCATTGGCTACTGATCCCTCTCATCCAACCACATGAACACGTAGTTCATGTTACGATCGCAAACGCATAAGAAATTTATGGAAATAAAACTCTTTATGTTCCTATATTTTGGTTTATCCATGAGAGCTACTTGCACAGGGACGTATGTGTCATCCAGGACACCAAGACAACCCTACAGATTGAAGCAATATATTGTGTGGAGCATAATAATATATTTGTATTGAAGTCTTTTAGAAAATGATTTCGTTGTTAATAGAAACACTTATTTCGAAGTTAATCTTAGGAGGTTTAGAGTTTACCTTAAAATTTTTCCAACGATCAGTGGATTCATTATCTTCAATAGCTTTGGGTTGAACGAGAAGAACATAATGAAGGTTTAACAAACACTTGAGAATAAAATTGAAGTGTTTGCTAATTGTGTATCCATTTCTATTGAAATCATACTTCACGACTCGATTTTTCTTATGATGAGAAAGAATTGAAAGAAAGATAGCAACCTATTCAGATATTGACAGATGCCTAGTTGACAGAAGACCCCTAGGTTCTCCAAAAGATAACATAAACGACTAAAGGTATCACGACTCATGTAGAGATTGTAGTACCCCAGACAAAAAAAAAAGAAGCATAATGGATTAATTAAATATTTAAACCTATAATTTAATAATTAATCGTGTATGTGTTGACGTGCATTCCAGATATATGTTTAAGTCCCGAGTTAGATCGATAATTTTCTTAGACTAGAAACATAGAATATTTTGATACTATGAGATGCGTAACAAAAAAACAAGAAGATAGAAACAAACTAGGGGTCAATCGGAGACCCGTAGCTCAAATGGCGAAGAAAAGAGTCAAATACGAAGGTTAGGTAAAACGAGAGGGTAAAATCCGGATGAACGGTAAAATGGAAAAATAATATTTTAATGAATGGTAATTAAAATTTACTTGGTAAATAGTAACTTTGAAAATTTATAAATAGGGGCTCAGATAATTCAAAATTTTCATTCGGCTGACAAAAAACGAAAGCGACGAAAACGAGTAAGTCTCTCTCCTCTCTTTTTCTTCCCATTTTTTGGTCTCCGGCGCGCCACCACCGTTGCCGAAAAAGTTGCCGGAGCGCCGCCGCCGGTGGTGGCCGGAAAAATTGAAAGTTGTCGATTTTGACCGATTTTCGCACACGACGTTCGTCTCATCGAGACGAGTCTAGGATAGGTTTCGGATTTCAATTCCGATTTCTCGTTTGCCGGGAAATGGCGAAAAACCATCTCCAAAACCCTAAACCCTAGCTTTGATGTTGCGAATGTGATAACGAAGGATTTTGAGGCGAATTTTCGGGTACTATTCACCACGGGAATCCGGCGAGGGGTGGCCGGAAGTGGTAGCGAACGGTGCAAGGTTTCCGGCGGACTTGGTGGCGGCGGTGGAAGGCGGCGCCACCGCGGTGGGTGGCGTCGGGAAGAGTAGTTGGCGAGCAGGCCGACGCCGGGAGCGCCGGAAGCCGGCTACCGAGAAAACTCAACCAGCTGCCGAGCGCCGGGAGCCCGCTGCCGAGAAAACTCGACCAGCTGCCGAGCACCGGGTGCCCGCTGCCGAGACGCCGGGTGCCGCGCGCACACGCGATGTCGTGTTTTCGATCCAAACCTCGTTTTCTCCACCGTACATCAACATCGAGTCGTCGCCGACGAGATGTCGTTGACTGAGGGTCGTGGGCCCGGTCAAAGTCAACCTTTTGACCAAAATTACCAAAATACCTCTAAACTTAAAATGCTCCGTTTGAGCTCGTTTTAACTTCGATTGAGCTCAATCTTTTTCCGTCGTGACCCAAATTTCATTCTCTATCATCTCAGCTATGTGGACTGATTTTCCATCCTCGTTTCCTCAACTCCAATCTTTAGATCTCTAGATCCATCGCGTGTTTAACGATCATTTTTCCGCCGAAAACATTTATAGCTTTAATTATACTTTATTAGGGATCTAAGAAACGTTATAACTTATGTAGGCTACTTATGGGATTGAGCGTTGAGTTATCGGACTTTTGGTACTTGCTACTTGAGCTCTGAGTTATCCGATCTTTGGTCCTTGCTACTCACGTGGTAACCACCGAATAAGGTGGGGGTAACTTCTAAATCTTTATCTGTTTACTGTTTTCCTAGTAAAAACATGAACTACGGAATACTACGTGCTGTGAATTTAATAGTTGTGTCATACTTACACTGTTAACGGACTGAGGTCCACTCTGATCATGCATTCATCCCTGTCTTTCTTCTACTACTCTGGTGGAGGTGTAACGAGCCTCTTGAAATGCACTAGCGGTATTGAGACCGTTTTATAGGGTAAGACGGGCTGATCCCACACCTATCCTTCTCTACCATTTCTAATATCTGCTATGCATTTTACGTGATGTGGCAACGTGTTGGTAGATGCTTTAATTTCATTCGGTTATCTGTCGTGTATCATAAGATGCGGATTTTACTCCCACGAGTGTATTCAACGCACTCACCCCTTTAATCTATACTCACACTACAGGAGCTGGTGAGCATGTTGAACCCTAGGTGGAGAGAGATGGTGCCATCTCTGGACTTTTATAGTTAAGCTGATGTCACACATACATTTCTAAACAATGTTTTACTTAAATCACGTTTTGTAATAATATTTGATACATGTGATGGAAGTGAGATCCTGATGGTTTATTCCGCTGCTGTATTTTATTGTGTTATCGGTATTGAGACCGATTGATATCGGTTAAGGCCGTTTGATGATTTGTGAATATTTCACATCATCTCTTACCTCTTTCTTCTGTCGTCTCTAATCTCCTTCTTCTGTTGACTCTTACTATTTCTTCTTCACGTCCAAAGCAAAACTCTGATATTTTATGAAAAGAAAATGGGGCGTGACAGAGATGGTTGTAGCAAGTCTCATCGCTCAAGAGGGTGAGATTACGGATGTGGTCAAATTTACGGGTAATTTTTTTGGACACATTGTATTTTTAGGTCATTCTAGTATGGGTCATTTTCATCCTATTTGAACGATGAAACCTCATGTAGGCAAAAGCCATGATCATAAAAAATGTCGTGAATGATCGCTCAATTGCATGTACCCCACAACTAATTACCTCGAGCTCTGTGTAATCATCCATTTTTTATAGTCTAGCATAAAAAAAATATTGTCATTACATATATATATAACAACCAAATTGGATATATATGTTCTGGTTATATTCGCAAATGATTTCATAATAAGTTTGCTCATTTGATGACATATTGTATTCTACCAAGTCATTTGACATCTTGATTGCAAGTGTGAGAAGTTAATAATGCATTATTAAGGGCGGTTTCAAAACATGTAATTGTTCAAATATTTTTTATTATATAAAGAATGAGGTAAATGTCATTTGTTGAAGTGTTATATTATTGTATTACATAGAGATTGAGACAAATGTCTAATTGTGAAGTGTTATATTATTGTATTGACCGAAACTAGGTTGGTCCTAACTAAACTCCATCACAATCCTAAAATTCCATGCTCCAAAATGCACACATAGCAGGTAACATAAATAGCTCAATTATACTAAGCATCAAGCATAAAAATTGAAATGAGATCATCCAGTTAGGATCTCCTAAGCATTTAGGATTTTTATGATTTCAATCAACTGATTAATGAATTTAACAATTATACAATCATCCAGTTAGGATCTTCTAGTGTGTAGCTATAGTTGTATAGATGCAAAACATTATTCAATCATGAATGAAGACAAACATTTAACAATGTTAATACCAATCATATTCATAGAGTAATGATGTCCTAAATCTACGGCAACAAACCCAACCAGAATCCCTAGATTTAGTATGCATCTATGCGAAACACTAAAGTAACTAAATAACATGTAAATTATGATAGGAGAACAATAACCTCAGTTTGCAAGCAAAGGATTGCGATATGTTGGCAATATATCCGAATATGAGCTTCCAAGTAGACCCAAACTGGATCCAAGTAACATATTACACATGGGTATTTTTAAGGACATACATAATTATGCATTACATTACATTACAAATTATTGACTACACTGCATATATGATATTACTGTTGAATAAACTAACTCGTCAAAGAATATGTTACATCATTGACACATTAGAGTATAATATGTCTTAAAAATGTAGTTTTATTAAATTGATATGCATTATACATTTAACATAGTAATTTATAATAATTATAGTTCTTAATAATACATTTTACATAATTGATAGTACTGCATAACTGTAATACAATATAAATAATTGTATAAAATCATTAACTGCATTATAGACTATGTTAAATCATTAACTGCATTACTAAAATAATTCATAATAAACATTAACATGGCTTGGATTCATTGATAATTGTACATGATTTAAATAACTTCATAATGATTTATAAATAATATTAATTAGATTTATATTTAAAATAATAAGCAGTTCAGATATTATAGCCCTAATATTTTAAATGATTGATATAATGTATAATCGGTTAACATATCAATTTATCATTAGCTATATTTTAGTAATTGTAGTAATATAATGTATAATACCCATGTGATAATTGATACACATAATGCATCCATAATGTATAATATATAACATATATTATAATGATATAATGATATACATAAATCAATTATCACATAATGCACTATAACTTAATCATATAATGCAGAATAATGATACACATAATGAATTAATCATATATATTATAATGTATAATGTAATTTAGGGATGAACTATCCACACCCCAACCATTTCTTTCCTCACCCCATTATATTCGAAATTCCAAGAATACCACTAAACAAAACTCTAAATCAAACATCATTAATTTTGTCTTTTTCCCCAATTCCAAAGATTTTATATAATTCTTATTTAATTCATTCTTTCCACTCCAAATAGTAATTATATCCAAATAAAATATAAACTGATCAATATCAGGCCCAACATGTTTCCTTAAAATTAATTAATCCCTAAAAATTCATACCTTTCTTTGACCGCAACAACACCGGGTGAGATAGGTCGCAACGCCACCAGTTGGAAAATCACTGCCCTAGATCGTTTTACGAACAACTCCTTACTGTTCAACTTCAACCCTCAGGGAAGATGATCTGCAAGTTATCCAACTCCTTCAGCAACTGTACAACACAACCTTGGTTCGTTTCCTACACCAGGTGTCATGCCCCAGAATCTTTCGTTAAAAATATCAAATTTTTTCATTTTTGGGCGTGAAGAGAGAAAGGGGAAGAAGGCGTACATGATATAAAATAGAAAGAAAAATGGGAGGATAAGAAGTGGTACACTTAAATCATCGGATACAATCGATAAAATAGGGTTTGAAATCTTACGCAGCAGAAAAACATCAAGATCCTTTACAAAGAGGGAGAAATACAGTTTTCTGTTTTACAAATGATCAACAAAGCTTTAAAAGTCAAATCCGGACAAATGACACAGCTGATAGGACACTCCTCTCTCTACGCATCAAGATTCTCTTCATCTCCTGGAGTGTGAGTACAGAATAGGGGTGAGTGCGTTGAATACACTCGTGGGGATACTTTCCAAGTGTTAATATTATTAAGCCATTCACATATTAAACATATATAATAGCTCAGCAAGTAGTCACAACATATAAAATGCATAGCACGCAATGTAGAACACACGGCTCTAAGAGCACTCAACTATACTCGGTGCTTTTTACGGGCCACCAGTCCATCCCTAACGTATGGTGTTTTTTACGGGCCACCAGTCCATCCCTAACATGACGTATGGTGCTTTTTACGGGCCACCGGTCCAACCTTAACATGACTTAGGACATCCGTCCACGTTTATCGTATACAAAAGGTACGCATGAATATAGTAATCACAGCATATAATCACAGCACATAGAGTTCTACAGTTCAATTATCGAATATGGAAAACAGTAATCATATTGAGTTTAAAAGTTACCCCCACCTTATTCGGTGGTTACCACGTGAGTAGCAAGGACCAAAGATCGGACAACTCAGAGCTCGAGTAACAAGTACCAAAAGTCCGATAACTCAACGCTCAATCCCATAAGTAGCCTACATAAGTTATGACGTTTCTTAGATCCTTAATACTGTATAAATAAAGCTATAAAATATCTTAGCGGAAAAACGATCATTAAAGGTGCGTCGGATCAAGAGATCTAAAGATCGGAATTGAAAAAATGAGAATGGATAATCAGTCCACATAGCTGAGATGATAGAGAATGAAATTTGGGTCACGATGGAAAAAGAATGAGCTCAATCGGAGTTAAAACGAGCTCAAACAGAGCATTTTAAGTTTAGGGGCATTTTGGTAATTTTGGTCAAAGGGTTGACTTTGACCTGGCCCACGACCCTCGGTGAACGACATCTCGTCGGCGACGACTCGATGTTGATGTACGGCTTAGAAAACGGGGTTCGGAATGAAAACACGGCGTCTCGTGCGACGGGACATGCGCGTACCCGGCGCCGAGTGAAAAACCCAGCGGCCTCGGTGCTGGTCTCGGCAGCAGGTGTACCCGGCTCGGCAGGCTCCCGAGTTTTCTCAGCAGTGGGTACCCAGGGCTCGGCAGGTGGCCGAGATTTCTCGGCAGCGCCCTCTCGGCGCGTGCCTCCTCACGCCCAGCGCTCCCGACGCCGGCCTGCTCGACTGCCCCTCTTCCCGGTGCCGCCATCCACGACGGTGCCGCCCTCCACCACCGTCACCATGTCCTCCGGAAACCTCTCACCGCCGGCTACCACCTCCGGCCACCCCTCGCTGGATTCCGGTGGTGAATAGTACCCGAAACTTTGCCGCAAAATCCTTCATTATCACATTCGCAACACCAAGGCTAAGGTTTAGGGTTTTGGAGACGATTTTTCACCGTTTCCCGGCGAACGAGAAATCTGAATTGAATTCCGAGACTTATCCTAGATTTGTCTCATCGAGACGAACGTCATGTGCGAAAATCAGCCGGAACCGACAACTTTCAAATTTTCCGGCCACCGCCGGCAGCGGCGCTCCGACGAATTTTCCGACGACGGCGGCGACGCTCCGACGACTTTTCCAGCGACGGCAGCGGCGCTCCGGCGACTTTGCCAGCGATGGCGGCGGCGGAAAAGAAAGAGAGAGAGGAGAGAGAAACTTACTTGTTTACGTCGCTTTCGTCTTCGTCGGCCGAATGAAAATTTTGAATTGACTGAGCCCCTATTTATAAATTTCAAAGTTACTATTTTCCTAGTAAATTTTAATTACCATCCATTAAAATATTATTTTTCCGTTTTACCCTTCATCCGGATTTTACCTTCTCGTTTTACCTAGCCTGTAACGCCCAATTCTCTAATCACATGCATCTTACATTGAAATGCATTCATGAGCATTCAATCTGTATTTCTAAGCATCTTATTACGAAATGCGCTGAATTCTCAAGTATATGCCTATTTTATGATCTAATTAGTCATGATTACTTTATCTATGCATGATATTATTATGACATTCCAACTCTATAGCCTAATATACACTGTTTAGTGTTTCTTCTTTTACAGTGGAAAGGTTTGGCTTGGGAAGAGAAGATAGATGTGCTGAAAACGGTTATAAATACGCTAAATGCATAATATCTCTAAAACGACATTCCTAGATTAACTTGATTACACTTCTAATTTATGAATTTCATTTTATTTATTTATAATTCTAAAGTAAGTAAAATGCTGCAATTTGATTGGTTAGTTGACTAGGGTGCACCAAAAACACTTTTAATGTGTTGCACTAGATTATTTTGATCTTTCCTCCAACACTAACCTTTTCCTAAGGCAAAAAACGTGGCACATGATACATTTAACACCTATACTAGTTCAGCCAATTAGGACAAAGCAAGTGTTTGCCTTTACCATGGTCAAATATTAAATGTCATTTTATGCTCATTTTATGCTTTCTTTTGTTCACATGAGACTCAAAAACGACCAGCCTCTTTTCCTCTTTCTTTCTTCAACCTTAGAACCCCAAATACCATACAAAAACTGAAATATATCATGGAGGTTGCATATGAGATGAATTGAAGCTAGTTGGTGACTCTTTTGGAGAAAACGTTGCATCCTTAAGCTTAATTACTAGGTCTGATCCTATCTCTGTGTTTTATGCTTAAAATTATGTTTATATGATGGTTACATGATCTGATTTTATATGTAATATTATGAAGATGAATTGAAGATAACTAAGTTAGTTGAAGTAGTTTAATTAAACTTGTGAATCTGATAAGTTGTGGCTGATTCTATTGATGCTTGGTATTGTTATAATGATTAGAAGTATGCTTGAAGAGTTAGACGATAGGTAACTCAAGTGGTTATTTAGGTTAAGTTATGCAAGAACATAATTAGTTCGATTCATTTGAGTTCTTATTATTGCAAAGTTAGGGGCTGCCCTATTAGTGTTCTTAATTTATTGAATTAAGGAATGATATTAAGATGAATTATAAGTTTTGATGTGTTTAATTGAATGAAAGTGTCTCTTCATTGAATGAGCATTTAAAGGTATGTATATGCATGCTTGATCCTTTTGAGGTTTATAAGCACATCGTATCTTCCCCAAGGGCCAAACACTTCCACTATTGTACTTGCTTTGGATTCGAGGTAAGTTGAAGCTTTTATTTGCTGCATTGCAAGAACTAATTGATATTCATGTAATTTGAATGATATGTGAATGATTGTTCTATGTCTACGATTGAATGGTATGTGAGATTAACGTGATACATGATGCATATAAAAGATGTTTTGAAAGAGGAAGTATGGTACTTGATTGATTGAGAGTAGGCAACATGACTATACGGTCTACAGATGATAGTTGAGCTATCGGAGAGTAGACACAATGTGTACGGTCTGCTGATGTTGGTTGAGTACTAATGATAGTGCTTAACTAACAGAGAGTAGATATCATGATATGATGATTGGCCAATCTTAATGAAACGCTTATACGGCCTACTGATATTGATTGAGTACCAGCCTTCCGGGTACCCTACAAAGAAGGTTTTCAGAATAAATGAGTATGGAAAAACATATTACATGATATGATTCATTATACGTGGTTGTGTGCATAAGTTTCAACTTACTGAGCTTATTGCTCATTAATAAGTTTTTTTAATGCAGGTAATGATGTGCAGTGATAATTGGTCTCCTAAATGGCCAGTCAGTTTGTTCATATGCCATGCTTGAGATGAACTTTTGAAGCTTATGTTCAGTTACTTATCTTTTGGACAATTAAACTGTTGAGGGTCTTTTGTTATAAATAGATATTTTGGATTCCATGTATAAACGATAATATATTTCATTCGATAAAGTTCCTTTCAAGTATTATGAAGTTCTCTTGCATGAATTAAATATTGGGGACCTTCTTTAATGGTTGACTGCGTTTTCAAGTTAAGTTAAGAATCTAACATTCTCATACATGTGTTTCTTAAAAGTATTTCGAATTAGTAAAGTTTGGGAGTGTTACATAGCCTTTGTATTTGACTCTTTTCTTCGCCATTTGAGCTACGAATCCCCAATTGACCCCTAGTTCGTTTCTATCTCCTTGTTTTCTCGATAGGCACCAAAAAATATTCTATGTTCCAAGTCTAAGAAAATTATCGGTCTAACTCGGGCCTTAGCATATATCTGAAATGCACAATCGACACATACACAAATAATTATTAAATTATAGGTTTAAATATTTAATTAATCAATTATGCTTCATTTTTTGTCCGGGGCACTACACCAGGTGTATAAGATACTCCTTCTCAGGGATGAATCAACAATACTAAGAACACATGTTGAAAGCAAAAGCTTTTCTTTTATTAAGAACTTGAAAGAAATATTTATTACATAAGTAATCTCCTGTTAGGAGGAGAATACTTGTTTAGCCTCTCATTAGAGATGAGGTCTGCACTCTAAAACACATAAACTATAAAACTCACAATCTATTACAAAAAATTTTATTTAGAGAAAACTAAGGGGAATGGTCGATGTCCTCAGCTTCCTTCAACTCTCGATATATATAGGCATGAATCCGGACTTGAAGTGCAGATTCCAAATCTTGTTTAACACCAGCTGGCCTACTCCCTTAGTGCTCCCATGTGAAGTTTGTTGGGGAGTTCCTTTCAGCTAGTTAGTGCTTTTTCTCTTTATTCCCCGTGACTCAGTCCATGTGATGGTTGTCGGGGAATTTTTTATCCTTTCTCGTGACTCACCCCATGTTAATTTGTCGAGACATCTTTTTCTTAAAAAATTAGGTCTGCGTGGTTCCTGTGGATAACGTTTCTTTTATGCTGGACCCCTATCTCTTTCAGACCCTTATTCCTGTCGATCGGGTTTGGGTCGAAATCCTTTCCCAAACTTGGGCTCTTTCTGATCAGGGCATGCTTGACATATCCGATCGATCCATCGGCCGACATGCGTCATATTACAGAATTTTCGGTATGTTTCTTTACTTATCGGAATTTTGTTTTCCCAAAGGTTTCTTCTCTTTGTTTCAAAGAGTTCCTCTACAAAGCCTGTTGTTGATCCTGTCATGGAATTCAGGAGAAATGATCCACTTGCTGAATTCTGAAAGAATTTGAATGAATATTTGACTTTATCCATTTCGGTTAGACAAATCCAAAATCCCCATGCTCGCCTTGTAGAAGCTTCATCATCTGAAATTGCTCCTAACAGTAAATGAATTTCTTCCGGTGAAGCTGTCTTTATATTTTTTAATGTATTTCCATCCGATCTCCTTAGCTTGTGAAATGAAAAGCTTCATTGAAGTCTTTCTTCGCCGGTTCTGGGGCTGCATTGATAAAATAGAGCTCCAGAATATCACCTCTGGATAAATGTGGATTATTTGCCCAAGTCTCATGAACGGCTTCCCCAATCCATTTCAGTAACTTCGAAATTTCTGGGAATTTAGGTGATATGGTATGAATTGAAGCTAATGCTCCAAACGTATACCATTCTTAAACGTCATTTGGATGACTACCTGGTTTCATCTAAACTCTTGGGTATTTTCCTGAAATATCAACCACTGTTCTTTCTGGGTTGATACATCTTCTCGTAACTAATATCTCTCATTGATGTTGGTAAACCTGCATAGGAGAAACTTTAAACTCGTCAGTTTGAACCTTAGTCTTACCTGTCTGTGGCCTAAGATTCAACTCTTCCTTTTTTACCCCAGAGGTGCTGGGTTGACTTGAAGACTCGGGTTATGACACCGGAGCTTCAACATTCGTTACAGTTTGTACATCCTCAAGGAATGCATCACCTATAACACTCGTGATTATGGTATTTGAATCCATAACCTCCGGGTTAGAGTCCCGTTCTCGAATCGCTTCTTTTTGCACCATGGGAGATGCAGCCTGGAGGAGAGACTTGTGCAACGCTTGGAACAATTGTCCCTGAGCGTAATGATATGCTCGTATTAGACCAGAAATGGATTCATGATCATCTCGTTGAAGTTGTCTAGCGACTTCGGCATTGAGACATAATGTCTCAAATTCTCGTTCAAGACTCTCCAGGTTTTCCCCGAGATGTCTAACTCATTTAAGGACCTCGTCAGCAACGTGTCCTTCCATCTCGTGTTAAGAAATTTGCAAGAACATTCTCATGAGATTTCACAATGACAATATCATAATTATAATATTGGAATTCAACCTACCATCTAAGTAATCTAGTCTTTTCTGGTTTAGATTCAATTTTATTTTTAAGGTAAAGTTTTTAGCCAGTAAGAAGAGAGACCATTTTTTTGAAAGTCTTTTTGATTGCAAAGAATTCCTTCTTGTTGATATGCCATCGAGTTGTTTCTCCGTCTGTAAATAGACCGCTGCAATATCTGCATGACACTTCTCCGTTTGGTGTGGCTTTCATAAGAACTGTTGCCCACCAATGATCACTGGCATCTGTATATAGAACCAGTTCATCCTCGTCTTGAGGAATAGCAAGTTTCGGAAGCTTGCAACAGACTTCCTTAAGTTGCTTTATCCCTTCTCGATGTTCATCCTCCTATTTAAATATCACATCTTTTTTAAGTAATGGGCTAAACACCTTCCTGTAATGCGTCAGATTGTTAATGAACATTCCAGCGAAATTAACAACTCCAAGAAAACTTTGAAGTTGTTTCTTGTCTTTGAGATCATCTGGAAGTCCCTGTATCTTTTCCACAATGTGGCTTTGTAGGATGATTCCAGACTTGTCGATTTCAATTCCGTGGAATTCAATCTGTCTTGTAGCAATTACTGCTTTCTTTTCTGAAAGCACTAATCCTTCTTTATGACAAACATCTGAAAACATCTCCAAATATTTGAGATGCTCATTCATATTCTTTGATGCGATGAGCATATCATCAATGTATACGAACATGAAGTTGAAATAATCCTTGAAAAAATTATCCATCTTTCTTTGATATATCTGAGGTGCATTTGCCAATCCTATAGGCATAACATTCCAGACATAATGTCCTTGTGGTGTGGAGAAAGCTGTGAACTTCTTACTTTCTTCATCCATCTTGATCTGGTAGAATCCAGACTTGCAATCGAACTTAAAGAATATCTTGGCACCTTTGATACAGTTAACCAAGTGCTCTCTGTTCGGGATATAATATCCATCGAACTCTAGAATGTTATTGTCACGCCCCGGTTTCTCCCATACAAATATATCAGAGTTTTGATTAAAAATGGAGGCGTGCAAAAGAAGGAGACAAGGGACAATCAGAAGAAGAAGATAGAAGACATCAGATTCTTTCTCATGACTTATCGGTTATCGTCGACTTCATATAATACAAACATCGGACACAGCCGATTCTCAAAACATCAACACAACGGATAAACATCAACAAGATCCATCGTCATCAGAGATTACAGAAATATATTTACATTACAAAAGATTGTGATCATTGTTCCTTGAAACTTTGTAAAAGATATTTTATGAAAATCCCAAAAGTGGCACCATCTCTCTCTACTGCTCTACTGTTCGTCATCTCCTGTAGTGTGAGTACAGATTAAGGGGTCAGTGCATGGAATACACTGGTGGAGATAAATTCTGCATCTTATAACACTCGACAAAGATATATATATAGTAATTCGAAAGTTCACAACAAGGAGGCACGTTGTCACAGCACGTAGAATGCACAACAAGCATTAGAAATGGTAAGGGACAAATAGGTGCGGGTGTTCCCCGTCTTATCCTATAGAAACGGTCTCATTACCGTAGGTGTATTTTCAAGACCACCCAACCCTTTGGAGTAGTAGAAAAGAGTGAGGACAATTGCATGATCAGAGGTGGACCGCAGCCTATGCACAATATAAATATGACACAGCACTTATAGTATACAGCATTTAGCATTTCTCAAACGAGCATCAAAATAGGGAAAATAGTAAACAGATTAAGAATTAGAAAATACCCCCACCTCAATAAGAGGTTATCACGTGATCTGACAAGATAAAGAGTCAAGCCTAATATATAAGGTCCAACCGATAGCCTACAAAAAGTACCGCGATAGCTTAGATCCTTAAAGGATTAAAAGATGAATATAAATAAAGAAACGATCGAGGAGACGAGACGGATAAGAAAGACTCGAAGATTAAGGATATCGAGACAAGTGTGGAAGATAAACTTGATAAAAAGGGTTGACTCGACCAAGACCCCCGACTCCCGATAAAGCAACTAAAACAAATGACTCGAAACGACCCGTGAAAACACTCGCCGGTGCGCCCACAACGCACCCGGCAAACCCAGCAAAACCCCACACATGTTTCTCTCTCGCACGGTCGTGCAAAACTGCCCACGACCGTGCCCCACAACGCTCGACCGTGCCCCATCTTCCAGTGGCTACGCACGGTCGCTCACCCCTAGCGCACGGTCGTGCCCCATAGCACGGTCGTGCCCCAGCGCACGGTCCTGCGCGGACCAGCTTACACAGCAGCGCCGCCTTCACCAACTTCTTCCTCTAGCTTTGGCCGGCGACTCCCGTCGCCGGCAACACCTCTACCACCATAACCGGCAACCTCCAACATCACACAACACAACAACCCAAGCAAGAACAACATACACACAACACACACACCAAACCCAAGCTTTTCCACCCCAAAACCATACAAACCCAACTCCGGCCACATCGCTCCTCCGGCGGCTCCACCACCTCCAACCCATGACCAAACACCCCGGAATGGTTATCTACCACCCCGGCAAGGAAGACGAGAGAGAGAAAACAAGAAACGAGGAGAGAGAAAAGGTGATGAACTCAAACAAGGTTTTTCCGGCGGTTGACCGGCGATTTTCCGGCGATCTGACTGTCGGAACGGAGAAATAAGACCGTCACTAGACTCGCCTCGACGAGAGCTATGACTTATGCGAAAACCGTTCGATTCTGAGATAGTTGACTTTTCCGGCCACCGGCGACGGCTGCGGCGGCCGCCGGAAAAAGAAAAGAGAAGAAGGAGAGAAACTTACGTGTGTTTCGATAATGAGCTCGTGTGATTATCGTCTTAAAAACGTCCTATATATACTTCTTCCAAAATAGCCACTATTCATGTGAAATATCTCGTATTCTACCCTTCGCATACGTCTCATATACGTCGTATTCTTCGTTCCACTGTTTTCTTCACTACTCGAGCTACAAAGCTCCGATTGACCTCTAGTTTGTTTCTATTTTCTCGTTTTTCCATCACGCTTCTCATGATATAAAAATCTTCTAGGTTCCATGTCTAAAAATTATGTCCTTCTAAACCGGCGTCAAACACATATCTGTAACGCACATAAATAAATTTAAACACCCAAAATTAACACACATAGAATTATTTCAATTACGGGTTTAATTATTTAATTATCCAATTATGCTTCGTTTTGTCCTGGGCGCTACAGTTATTAATCTCTTTATAATTAATAACAAGTTTAGGTTTACCTCTTTTGATTTCTCCATGATTCCTTACAAGGAATCCCGAACTGCTGTATAGAGAAACTCCTGGTGAGATCAACTTAAGGTCCAAATGTTCCTTAAGTATCTTCTGCATATCCTCACGATCATTCTAATTCATAAGGATTGGTTTTAGCCTCACGATCTCATGTTCCTTTCTAGGTTTAACCTTTAAGGATGCTTTGAGCTCGTTTCTATCCCACCATGCTAAAGGATCTTCATTGTAATTCCTTTAGATCCTTTTTCTGAAATCCTCGAGTGATATTTGCTCCTCGCTAGTAATATCACTCTGTATAATCTCCTTTAGGCCTTTCAACAACTCTACGATTGCTTTTGGAGGAACTCGTTCTTCTCTTTGTATTCTAAATGAATACAAATTATTATCCCATCTCTTTAGATCTTTCTACTTCGATCCATATTGTCAAAAGGATAATAATGCATCACCAAATCTTTTTTTTTCCGCCATTTTTGGATGTCGAAGTTTGGCTTCATCATCACGCTTTCTGCAAAAATTAATGGGCATTCTTCGGTAGAATGCTTCCCGCAATCTCTGGACAATAATCTTATGATCACATAATGTTGTGAAAATAAGCCTTCTTGCCTCATTCTCTTGTGTAAATCGCTTAAATGTTTGTAGGAAATTGTTTCCTAGAAAAACATCTGCTATTGCATCATGGAAATAGATTGGTGGCATCTTTACTTTGTACCAAGGGATACCGCCGGCCCCTCCGATCATAATTTCCGCTTGTTTGATTTCTCGATTAAGGATAAGAATCCTTTTGGAGAAATCTCGTCCTGCGTCCTGCAATGGCTGGTAGATCTTCTCCATATTCTTTGGGAAAAACCTTCTGCTTTGCATTACAAATCCCTGCTCCTGAATCAATATAGGCTGTGAAATATTCAGTCTTGTATTCATCATATAACATTCCAATAGAAATGTATATGGAGAATGGACTAGTGGTCATCTGACTCTGTATCTTTACTTAGCCACTGTAAACTCCATTCCATCTTGTAGTCTTTCCCAAGACTTATGATCCTCAAGAAAGTCAATACCCAGTACTAATTGTTCTGGGATTCTCCCTACAACACCTAGGATAATCAACTCAATTTCACCCATCTTTAGGTTTTCTTGATATCTTCCGACTATAAGTTGTTAGAGATAATATAGAACATCACAAGGAAAAATATTATCCTTTTGGTTGATGTCGAATATTACTTCAACTTCTCTCCTTCCTTCTGGACATTTCGGTTCTCCTTATATTTTGAACACACCTGGGATTCGCTGAACTGTACTAGGCCTTTTTTCTTCCCAACGACTGCTGCTTATCAGTTTGTCTTGTTGGAAAGACATTCTCCTTGTCTCAATTTTGAGGCTTTGACTCTTGTTGAAGACAGGTTGATCTTGAATTTGTTAGGATGTATACTATAAGCCTAGTTTTTTGTATGAACATCGTTTATGGAATGAGAATCACATTGGTCATATGTTTGCATTTTATATTTGTTATATATGTTTATGCAATGTCCAATTAATTTATATTATAGATAACTTGGTGTGTGGTGCCACACAGAAGATCATGTTATCAGTTTCTTATAAATTATAAATAGTAGCTCACAACCAAGATGGATTTGGACAAATCATCGGAATGGTTGTAGTGTAGTTTGGTATTAGTCTGTCTTGACTATAAAACTACACTAGTACACTTTGTGTGTATTGAGCAGGACCATTTGAGGTTGTTCGTTTTATACTGACTATATAATAGAACAAGACCTCTGTTATTATGGATGTACATCTTCTTAATCCCTATATAATAACGGGCACGTATGCTCAATGTTTATTTCTTTAATTTGCCAATGGGTGAGATTTATTCATAAATCAATAAACTCGGTGAGTTGGGAGATAGCATTGTTTATATGGTGTTCTGTTGATTATAGAAGGAATCCGTGTCCTAATTATTTAGGATGATAATGTCTCCTTGAGGAGCTCATAAGGATTATCATGTAAACCCTGCAGGTGGATTTAATCCGACATGATAATAAGGATGAGTGGTACTACTCTTGGAATTAGATGTAAATTATTTAAGTTGTCAGTAACTTATTTAATTTACGGACATTCGATATCTTAAACACGGGGAAATAAATGTACACATAATAAGGAGCCCATATTAAATATGGGATTGGGATGGTAGTTCAATAATAATTCTCTAGTGGACTGAATTATTATTGATGGGCTTCAGTTATGTGTTCGGGCCGAACGCAGGATACTAAAGCCCATCAGGAGGCCCAACCCAATTCCTCCTCTAGGTCCCTGGTGTAGCCTATATATAGCTCCTTTCATCAGCGCCTCTCATAACACAGAACACAGATCACAGAAAACACGTGATAAGTGAGAGAGAGCGGAACTGATTTTTCTCGAAGGATCGTTGGCCACGCAACGTTCGAGAAGGGCTCAGAGGAATACATCAGAAGATCAAGAGGTCTACAAGGGTATGATTTCTTTCCGCTGCGATTTATCTTTGGATCCCGATTCCGATAGCATAGGGCCGGCGATCCGTCGGTTCCAACAGAATTTTCATATCGATCTCTGAACCCACAAATGCCTGTATTTTTTAGTTGTATCGAGATCACTAGACCTTTGTTTTAGAGTTAAATTACTATTCTTCGCGTGGGTTCATATACTGGACCTCCCACTTTCACTACTAGTTTTACGTTTATCAAAAACGCACCTATAAATGTAATTGTCACTACTATCACTTACAGTGGACGTATCAATACAGATTTGAGACTGAAGATAATTGTCAATGCAACTAGTAATGTGATTATTCCAACTAGATTGAGTATCATACATGTAACGATTGTATAAGGAATCCTCATTCGTAGATCCATTATTCATATAACTAGAATTGCGATAACGAGAAAAAGAACTTTCCAATTCACTCAGAAAAGAAAAAGAATAATCGTTGTCAATCTCAAAAATCTGATTTTCAATATCAAAATAGATAGAATAACTGTCTCCATTAATATCCCTAACTAAAAAAGTATCATCAGAGATGAAATTCCGAATGTATTTGGCGGGATCGACATTACTATAACTAGAATTGTCACGACCCCTCCAACTATGAATGTTGTTAGCCCTACCTTTTCTATTCGGATCTTCACTTTCACTAGGACCAAGATTGTCCATTAATTTCTTTATCCCATACTTGCATTCTAACTCCTTATTAAAGACCATCGAATTAAACCACCACCTTTCCATAGAGTTTTCGTGCCCCCTCTTTGTATAAAAAATACAATAGATGAATAGTCATTCAATCCACAATTCTTTATTTTTATTTGAATATCTTATTCCCTATCAAACTAAACATAGAAATTAAATCACTACTAATAGGATAATAGGAAGTGTGAAAAAGGATTCTCTTTTGTGGGAATCCGGGGGTAAGACTTCACTATATATGAATATAGTGGAATCCTCTTTTTATTCGAAATTGAAAAATTAAATATAATTATAAAAGTTGGGTTTTCCTCTGTCTTCGCATCGAACAAAAAAATAAAAATTTGTTCTAGGAGAGAACAAATTTTTTCGTAAAATCTCGTCTAATAACAAGTAATAAATTAAGGTTCTATTCCAACACGGAACGAAAAAGACAATATACAGGATGGGTCAAAATATTTGTGATATTTCGGGTTGATTCGGGGAAACTACAGAATATATAAAGAATATACCAATCCTAAGGATCCATAGGTTTAATTTTGGATCCAAGACAACAATAGAAAAATTTGAGTCTTAGATTTCGATTTCAAATCTTCTCTATCTAGAGATATATGTATTTATCCAAAATACATGCAATAGAATCTTTGTATTCGGCTCAATCCTTTTAGTAAAAGATTGGGCCGAGTTTAATTCCAATTCAATTAAGAGAACGGAGAGTAATTACTTTTCATTTTCCTTATCTTTATTTATCTTACTTATTGCTTCTCCGGATCCAAAGTATCCATCGCTGCAAATTCAAATTTGATCTCTTTCCATACCTCACAAGTGGCAGCTAGTTCAGGACTCCATTTGCTAGCCTCGTGGATAATTGCATTACCCTCAGCAGCAAGATCACGTCCTTCTTTACGAGCTTGTACACATGCTTCTAGAGCTACTCGGTTAGCTACGACACCTGGCGCATTACCCCAAGGGTGCCCTAAAGTTCCTCCACCAAACTGTAGTACGGAATCATCCCCAAAGATCTCGGTCAGAGCAGGCATATGCCAAACGTGAATACCCCCTGAAGCCACGGGAATAACACCTGGTAGAGAGACCCAATCTTGGGTGAAATAAATACCGCGACTTCGATCTTTTTCAATAAAATCATCACGCAGTAAATCAACAAAGCCTAAAGTAATTTCTCTTTCTCCTTCAAGTTTACCTACTACGGTACCGGAGTGAATATGATCTCCACCAGACATACATAATGCTTTAGCTAGTACACGGAAGTGCATACCATGATTCTTCTGTCTATCAATAACTGCATGCATTGCACGGTGAATGTGAAGAAGTAAGCCATTATCTCGGCAATAATGAGCCAAGCTAGTATTTGCAGTGAATCCTCCTGTTAAGTACTCATGCATTATGATAGGAACTCCCAATTCTCTAGCAAATACAACCCTTTTTATCATTTCTTTGCATGTACCCGCAGTAGCATTCAAGTAATGCCCTTTGATTTCACCTGTTTCAGCCTGTGCTTTATAAAGTGCTTCGGCACAAAATAAGAAGCGATCTCTCCAACGCATAAATGGTTGGGAGTTCACGTTTTCATCATCTTTGGTAAAATCAAGTCCACCGCGAAGACATTCATAAACTGCTCTACCATAGTTTTTAGCAGATAACCCCAATTTTGGTTTAATAGTACATCCCAACAGAGGATGACCATACTTGTTCAATTTATCTCTCTCAACTTGGATCCCATGAGGCGGGCCTTGGAAAGTTTTAACATAAGCAACAGGGATTCGCAGATCTTCCAGACGTAGAGCACGTAGGGCTTTGAATCCAAATACATTTCCTACAATGGAAGTAAACATGTTAGTAACAGAACCTTCCTCAAAAAGGTCTAAGGGGTAAGCTACATAACATATATATTGATCTTTTTCTCCAATAATGGGCTCAATGTGGTAGCATTGCCCTTTGTAACGATCAAGGCTGGTAAGTCCATCGGTCCACACAGTTGTCCATGTACCAATAGAAGATTCGGCAGCTACCGCGGCCCCTGCTTCTTCAGGCGGAACTCCAGGTTGAGGAGTTACTCGGAATGCTGCCAAGATATCAGTATCCTTGGTTTCATATTCAGGGGTATAATAAGTCAATTTGTACTCTTTAACACCCGTTTTGAATCCAACACTTGTTTTAGTCTCTGTTTGTGGTGACATAAATCCCTCCCTACAACTCATGAATTAAGAATTCTGACAACAACAAGGTCTACTCGACACGAATGAATTGGGCATTGATGAAACTTTTCACAGGAATCTTTCACAAACTTCCCAACCAGTACTAATATTATCAACTAATCAGAATGTTTGATTATTAGACCATGGTATTTGATTTACCAAACACATCATTATTGTATACTCTTTCATATATATAGCGCAACCCCATTTTTTTGACCTTTTTTGGAATCGAAATACCTAACCTAACTAATAATAAATTCCCCCTTGACAGTGGTATATGTTGTATATGTAAATCCTAGATGTGAAAATAGGCATAATTCGGCTATGAAATGATTATGAAAGGGTATAAAAAATGAAAAGAATAGGCTATAGTCCTAATGCTGAAATAAAAAATTAAGAAGAGCCAATAAGATAGAAATAATGAATCATAATGTAACTAGAGTTCGGGTTCGAATTCCATAGAATATTTTATATAATATAGATGGGATTGTCTATAATGATAGACAAATGAAAAACTTTCTCAAGCATCCACTTGAAATTTTCAAAATAGCTTGGTTGAGCTTGCAAATTGACTCATTGAAATTGAATATTGAATAAGTAAACAATTGAATTGCATGGCACCAACGAAATCGAGTGCTAACTCCCATTTGTTATTGAATTAACTGATCGATGTGCTATCGGACATTTATTTTTTTGAATTCGATAATTCTCACAAAAAAAATTTCGACCTATTTTTTTTATTTATTATTATTATGAGAATGAATCCTACTACTTCTGGTTCTGGGGTTTCCACAAAAACCCTGGGGCGTATCATCCAAATCATCGATCCAGTACTAGATGTAGCCTTTCCGCCGGGCAAGATGCCTTATATTTATAACGCCTTGGTAGTTAAAGGCCGAGATACTGTTGGTCAAGCAATTAATGTGACTTGTGAGGTACAACAATTATTAGGAAATAATCGAGTTAGAGTTGTAGCTATGAGTGCTACAAATGGTCTGATGAGAGGAATGGAAGTGATTGATACGGGAGCTCCTCTAAGTGTTCCGGTCGGTGGAGCGACTCTGGGACGAATTTTCAACGTGCTTGGAGAGCCTGTTGATAATTTAGGTCCTGTAGATACTCGTACAACATTTCCTATTCATCGATCTGTGCCTGTCTTTATACAGTTAGATACAAAATTATCTATTTTTGAAACGGGAATTAAAGTAGTAGATCTTTTAGCACCTTATCGCCGTGGGGGAAAAATCGGACTATTTGGGGGAGCTGGGGTTGGTAAAACGGTACTCATTATGGAATTGATTAACAATATTGCCAAAGCCCACAGGGGCGTATCCGTATTTGACGGAGTGGGGGAGCGTACTCGTGAAGGAAATGATCTTTACATGGAAATGAAAGAATCTAGAGTGATTAATTAAGAAAATATTGCAGAATCTAAAGTGGCTCTAGTTTATGGCCAGATAAATGAACCGCCGGGAGCTCGCATGAGGGTTGGTTTGACTGCCCTAACGATGGCGGAATATTTCCGAGATGTTAATGAACAAGACGTACTTCTATTTATCGACAATATCTTCCGTTTCGTCCAAGCAGGATCCGAAGTATCGGCTTTATTGGGTAGAATGCCTTCAGCTGTTGGTTATCAACCCACCCTGAGTACCGAAATGGGCACTTTACAAGAAAGAATTACTTCTACCAAAGAAGGGTCCATAACTTCTATTCAAGCGGTTTATGTACCTGCAGATGATTTAACCGACCCCGCACCTGCTACGACATTTGCACATTTAGATGCTACTACCGTACTATCAAGAGGATTGGCTGCCAAAGGGATCTATCCAGCAGTAGATCCTTTAGATTCAACTTCAACCATGCTTCAACCTTGGATCGTTGGTGAGGAACATTATGAAACTGCGCAAAGAGTTAAACAAACTTTACAATGTTATAAAGAGCTTCAGGACATTATAGCTATCCTTGGTTTGGATGAATTATCCGAAGAGGATCATTTAACCGTATCAAGAGCGCGAAAAATTGAGCATTTCTTATCACAACCTTTTTTTGTAGCCGAAGTATTTACCGGTTCTCCAGGGAAATATGTTGGTCTAGCAGAAACCATTAGAGGGTTTCAATTGATCCTTTCCGGAGAATTTGATGGTCTTCCTGAACAGGCCTTTTATTTAGTAGGTAATATCGATGAAGCTACCGCGAAGGCTATGAACTTAGAAATGGAGAGCAATTTGAAGAAATGACTTTAAATCTTTGTGTACTGACCCCTAATCGAATTGTTTGGGATTCAGAAGTGAAAGAAATCATTTTATCTACAAATAGTGGTCAAATTGGCATATTACCAAACCATGCTCCTATTGCTACAACTGTAGATATAGGGATTTTGAGAATACGCCTTAAGGACCAATGGTTAACAATGGCTCTTATGGGTGGTTTTGCTAGAATAGGCAATAATAAGATCACTGTTTTAGTAAATGATGCGGAAAAGGGTAGTGATATTGATCCACAAGAAGCTCAGCAAACTCTTGAAATAGCAGAAGCTAATTTGAGAAAAGCTGAAGGAAAGAGACAAATAATTGAGGAAAATCTAGCTCTCCGACGAGCTAGGACAAGAGTAGAGGCTGTCAATGCGATTTCATAACTAGGTGGTGCGTTCAAATAATCAAAAAAAGTTCTGTTTATAAACCCTATTTTGATTGGATTCACTCGACAGAATCCAATCAAGCAGAATCCAATTTTGATACAACGCAATTCAAAAAATGAAATAGAACTCACAAAATCTATAAAAATAGATAGAGGGTGGGGCAAAAAACTTATTAGATGCCGGAGTCAATGGTATCTAATAAGTTCTACCTACTATTGGATTTGAACCAATGACTCCCGCCGTATGAAAGCAATACTCTAACCACTGAGTTAAGTAGGTCATTTCTCATCCCAAAGAGAACCAAATGGAACCCATCCCACCGATGGATTATAAATATCATAGTCCTTATAAGCAATAATAATCTAAGTAATACCATTCAAAAATTTATGATGTTGTATCATAGAATATTCATCTTGACAACAAATTATATACATGATAAAATATGCATCACAAGCACTAAGGGCTATAGCTCAGTTGGTAGAGCACCTCGTTTATACGCGCGCCAATGTTTTTCAAGGGAGTCCATCATACAATCCAAAAAATGGATCTTATTGAGAAATCAATGTCTTACTCTATAATTTTAAGAGAACAATAGCCTGACGAATGGTTCGGTCCGATTTGAGTGCCAATTTAGGTACCAAACAGACCCCATCATTGATTTGAGATATTGATAAGGTGAATACCAGTACATTCAATGCTGGGCATAATGAGCACAAGGCCCTTAAAAAATCTCTTTTCATCTTATGAACTTGAAGGTGTATGAAGTTTCATATTGGATTTTTTAAGCCGAACAATAGAGACTTGATTTAACTTAAAACGATCTGGCCAGAGGCAAACCTATGTCAAGATAACCCCACCTTTGAAACACTTTGGTAGTGTTCCTGGATCAGAATCCCAAATACTGAATCAGAGCACGTGGAGCCATCTCTTTATCTTATTTTTCTGTCAAGAAAAAATATAGTGGATTGGCTAATATTTCTATCAGTTAATGAAAAAGCCCAATGCAAACAAAAATGCATGTTGGGTCTTTGAAACAGTTCAGATCATTTTGATAATAAAAAGTTTGATCTGTTTTACCGAGAAAGTCTATGGTTCGAGTCCGTATAGCCCTAAAACCCTATAAAATGAAAATTTGAAATACAAAATTGTCTAATTTTCAGTTCTTCATTCTTGTTTGTTGCTTGTAACTGACTGGTTGGTTCATCGAAACCAAATTTGTACTAGAAACTCACTTGCAGGAATCGTTTAATTAAAGCAGAACATAAAACTGAAAGAAAAACGTATTTCAAGGGATCGGATCGATCCTCGTGGATAAACAAACCAACCCTTCGTCATTAACTTCGGAGGGAAATTCCATATGAATTTTCCTGTCCACATGGGTTAAGCTAGTGATACTCGTTTTCTTTGGTATACCTAAAAACTAGACCTAGTGAAGCACACCAAAACAAAAGGGGGATGGTCTTCTTTTTCTGTATTCAATCAAGAGAAAACCCCACCCAGATTCTAATAAACGTAATATACCAACACTAAAATTAAGATATTCGAAATCCTGAGATGGAAATACCCGCCCATTTTCTTACATTTGAATACTTGTTCTATTCTAAATCACTAACAAAAAAACGACAAAAAGACGCCTCTGATTCTATTCCTAAAAAATCAAAATCTAGAAATCAAATAAAAAAAAATTTCAAATATTCAAAAGAATAATAAGTTTCGAAATTCTGAAACACAAGATAAAAATTATAGTTTATTGTGAAGTCACTTCCTTTAGCAAGAATCCTAATTCTAGGTGAAAACAAGAAAATTTGTCTAAGCGTAACATATAGAGTTATACTAACTAAAGAAATTAAAGAAAATTGAAATAAAAAAATTAACTCGACTGGAAGTAGACTGGAGATAGGATCCCGGTCAAGTCAGTCGAAAAATCTTGAAATGAGATATGCGCCGCAATAATCAAATAATCAAAAGAGACTAGACAGTTTGGTCAAAATCAAAAAGAAAATGAATTCTTGTTTTGACTAACTAGTTGTGGATGTTATGGATGACTTTACAACTTCAATTCGAATCAACCAATCCGGTATATTTTCCACGTTCATAGGAGTGCGTCTATGTTTTTGCTTTACGAATATGATATTTTTTGGGCATTTCTAATAATATCAAGTCTTATTCCTATTTTGGCATTTTTTATTTCCGGGATTTTAGCTCCGATTAGAAAAGGGCCGGAGAAACTTTCTAGTTATGAATCGGGTATAGAACCGATGGGCGACGCTTGGTTACAATTTAGAATCCGTTATTATATGTTTGCTCTAGTTTTTGTTGTTTTTGATGTTGAAACAGTTTTTCTCTATCCATGGGCAATGAGTTTCGATGTATTGGGCGTATCCGTATTTATAGAAGCTTTCATTTTCGTGCTTATCTTAATTGTTGGTTTAGTTTATGCATGGCGAAAGGGAGCACTGGAATGGTCTTAGCTCCTGAATATTCAGACAATAAAAAGAAAAGGGAAAAAAGATTGAAAAAGTTATGAATTCCATTGAGTTTCCTTCACTTAATCGAATAGCCGAAATTTCAGTTATTTCAACTACATTAAATGATCTTTCAAATTGGTCAAGACTCTCTAGTTTATGGCCGCTTCTCTATGGTACCAGTTGTTGTTTTATTGAATTTGCTTCACTAATAGGATCGCGGTTTGACTTTGATCGTTATGGACTAGTACCAAGATCGAGTCCTAGACAAGCGGATCATATTTTAACCGCGATATGAGCAAATGCCCGACCCAAAATATGTTATTGCTGTGGGAGCCTGTACAATTACAGGAGGGATGTTCAGTACCGATTCTTATAGTACTGTTCGGGGAGTCAATAAACTAATTCTCGTGGATGTCTCCTAAACCGGAAGCAGTTATAGATGCTATAACAAAACTTCGTAAGAAAATATCTCGAGAAGTCTATGAAAATAGAATTAGGTCTCAACAAGCAAATCGATGTTTTACGACCAATCACAAGTTTCATGTTGGACGCAGTATGAATACTGGAAATTACGATCAAAGATTCCTCTACCAATCGCCATCGACTTCAGAGATCCCTACTGAAAAAATTTTCAAATATAAAAGTTCAGTATCTTCTCAAGAATTGGCGAATTAGGCAGGACTTCTTTGTACAGAATAACAAGTAGCGGGCCAATCTTCATCAATTTGATCGAGAATTGAAATATTCTAAATAAAAATATAAAAATGTGGGAGATAAAAAAGATGCAGGGTCGTTTGTCTGCTTGGCTAGTCAAGCATGAGATAATTCATAGATCTTTGGGCTTTGATTATCAAGGAATAGAGACTTTACAAATAAAGCCCGCGGATTGGCATTCCATTGCTGTCATTTTATATCTATATGGTTACAATTATCTACGCTCCCAATGTGCTTATGATGTAGCACCTGGCGGACTATTAGCTAGTGTGTATCATCTTACCAGAATATAGTATGGTGCGGATCAACCAGAAGAGGTATGCATAAAAGTGTTTGCCTCAAGGAGGAATCCTAGAATTCCGTCCGTTTTTTGGGTTTGGAAAAGCGTGGATTTTCAATAACGAGAATCTTATGATATGTTGGGAATTTCTTATGATAATCATCCGCGCTTGAAACGTATCTTAATGCCTGAAAGTTGGATAGGATGGCCCTTACGGAAGGATTATATTGCCCCCAATTTTTATGAAATACAAGATGCTCATTGAATGATAAGAAAGTAATTTCCACTTATAAAATTTCAGAGATTCAAGGATTGGCTTTCTGTTCTAGATTAACCAGAATGTCTCTTTTGTATTAGGGAATTGTGGATAGGCTAACAAAAAAGGTAGAATTGCAGATTCGTTGGGATTCTTAGATTTATTTGAAGGATACTTATTTCGTATGAGCCAAGTCAATAGGATGAATGAAATGAGTTCTGCATCATGAACCTTGTACTGCGCCTATGACCGGTTCTAGAAAGTCATGTCGAGACGAATTAGGAAATCGAATAGGAACGAAACTACTAAAAAAAGGAAGAGTGTCGAATTCGATTTATTTGTATCTGAACCGAATCTTGTCTATTTCAACTTTGACTTTTTGTTCTTTCAACCAACCCAATTGAACCTTTCAAATATGAAATATGTATTATGTATGAAGTATTAACATTCTTTTTGAACGAAAGAAAAAAAAAAGAAAATCGAATTTCATTTTATTTATTTAATAATTTAAGAAACTCTACCCATCTATTTTATAGATGGGGTATATCTCGCCAAGATAGAGAAAAGTATGTATTATGATCCAGATTCAAAATTAATATGAATCTCGCTTGATATCAATGAATTTATAAAAGAAAGACCTCATACAATTTAACCATGTGCCAGGAACCAGATTTGAACTAGTGACACGAGGATTTTCAGTCCTCTGCTCTACCAGCTGAGCTATCCCGACCATTCCCAATGTAGCATCCCATCCTCATTTTATTAGATGACTGGAGTCTATGTCAATTAAAGGGACAAGGGAGATTACAAAGTTTTCTCCAAGTCCGGGAATTTCAATGCTATTGATTGTGAATCATTCAATAGGGATTCCTTGCTTAATTTGGATGTATATTCTATATCACATGGGAAAAGAGAAAATCATTTACGCCCAAATACGTTTGTCAAAGAATCCGAAAGATAAAGGAATTTGGAACCCCTAATGAAAAGGGGGGATAGGATAACTATTTTTATTTTAGGAGCCAATATAGGCCTTTATTTGGGGATAGAGGGACTTGAACCCTCACGATTTTTAAAGTCGACGGATTTTCCTCTTACTATAAATTTCATTGTTGCCGGTATTGACATGTAGAATGGGACTCTATCTTTATTCTCGTCCGATTAATTAGTTCTTTAAAAGACCTATTGGACCGTGGAGTGAATGATTTGATGAATGAATATTCCATTTTTTTTTTCAATGTGGAATCAATTCACACCGATTCTTCCGTTTTTCATATTCAAAAATACAGATTCGGGCCATCATTAATCATTTGATATAGTATTCAATAGATACATTTATCCTTCATCCTTTCTGAAGTTTCCGCGGAAAGGATTCCTCTAACAACTCAGCTAACTCCATTTGTTAGAACAACTTCCATCGAGTCTCTGCACCTATCCCATTTTTCGTTTTTTGAGCCTTTGTTTTCAGAAAACAGGATTTGGATCAGGATCACCCATTTTTATTAATTCCGGGGTTTCTCTGAATTTGAAAGTTATCACTTAGTAGGTTTCCCACATCAAGTTCAATCTAATTAAGTCCGTAGCGTCTACCGATTTCGCCACATCCCCTCTTACTTTTCTTTTGTTTTTGAGATTCGGATCTTATTATGATATCATTCCTTTTTTCTTTCATTTATACTGGATTAATTTATTAGATAGTGATTACTATCTCGAAAAAAGTATTTTCTTTATTACCTTTTCTTACCTACAGGAAACCCATATTTGATCCAATCAAATTGATTTTATCATTTCTGTATCGGCAATTCAATATAGAAAGATATAAATGGGGTATATATCTTTCTCTTCCTGCCATTTCCCCACGCAAGTGGGGATACTTGAAGGGTCGATTCTTTTTTTTTTCTTAACTTACCCCTTACGAATGAAAGCCGAGGAATGTCTGATTAGTTATAACTAATCAATCAAATTTGAAAGAAATCTAGAATTCAAAATATATAGGATAGAAAATATAGAAGTCTAAAAAAAAGAATTTCAAATGCCATGTGAATTCAAAATCAAAAATAAAATAAAGAAAATTTGACTAGACTCTCTAAAAATATTTAAGATTGACTATCGAATAGAATAATATTCGAATTGTATTCGAATTAAGAATTGTGATAAAGAAATCAAAATTATATATCGCTATATAAATCGTTATGTTCTATAATATCCAATATTTATTGGGAATTATAGATTTCTAGTGACACTATACTATAGTGTATTGAATTCTTATGCATAGAAAATGTTTATTCTGTGGGCCCGCTTAGCTCAGAGGTTAGAGCATCGCATTTGTAATGCGATGGTCATCGGTTCGATTCCGATAGCCGGCTTTTTTCTATTTTTCATTTTTTTATTCAAGAAAAACGGATAATCTTCCTTTGGAATTTGAAATCAAAGAATATTGAAAAAGTGTCTTCCCCTCTTTCCAAAAATCCATGAATTTATTAAGTTATAGATTAAGTTATAGGTTAACTTATAGTGAACTCCCAACCGTGTCAGGAAAAGGATCTTTTATATATATACTAATATATAATAATTATATAATAATGGAAAGTTTGGATATTTATCCAATTTATCTCATTCTTCTTTTCTTTATAGTACAAGTACACTACTTCTTTTCAAAAAAAAAGAATGAAATGAATTCTAAATTAAGAATAAGGAGTCTTTATGTCCCGTTACCGAGGACCTCGTTTCAAAAAAATACGCCGCTTGGGGGCTTTACCAGGACTAACTAATAAAAGGCCTAAAGCCGGAAGTGGTCTTTGAAACCAATCCCGTTCTGGGAAAAAATCTCAATATCGTATTCGACTAGAAGAAAAACAAAAATTGCGCTTTCATTATGGTCTTACAGAACGACAATTACTTAAATACGTTCGTATCGCCGGAAAAGCCAGGGGGGTCAACAGGTCAAGTTTTACTACAATTACTTGAAATGCGTTTGGATAACATCCTTTTTCGATTGGGTATGGCTTCGACTATTCCCGCAGCCCGCCAATTAGTTAACCATAGACATATTTTACTGAATGGGCGTATAGTAGATATACCAAGTTATCGCTGCAAACCCCGAGATATTACGGCGAAGGATGAACAAAAATCCAGAACTCTGATTCAAAATTCTCTCAACTCCTCTCCTCAAGCAGAAGTGCCAAACTATTTGACCCTTTACCCATTCCAATATAAAGGAGTAGTCAATCAAATAATAGAGAGTAAATGGATCGGTTTGAAAATAAACGAATTGCTAGTCGTAGAATATTATTCTCGTCAGACTTAAACCTAAACTCAAATAAGGTTTGGGCAATTTTATTCCCTTTCGTCAAATTAAATTAACCTTAAGGTTAAGTAAGAAAAATACGGGTTTGATCCCGATTTTATCCCATTTATGTACACAGCCCGCGGGGCTATTTTCATATTCTTTCCAGTATTCTTCCTAGTCATGGCAATTCGGAATAGAGAATCTATATCAATGAAAGGTCTAACTGGTGGAATAAAGGTCTCCATTGCTATTTGATTCGGTGTTTTTAATAAAAAAATCAAATGGGTCTATTAAGTGAAGGTACGGAAAGAGAGGGATTCGAACCCTCGGTAAACAAAAGCCTACATAGCAGTTCCAATGCTACGCCTTGAACCACTCGGCATCTCTCCTACACAATTCTCTTACATAATGATTATGAACCAAAAATCGAGTGAATAGTGAGTTCTTCATATTCCATTCTAGATTATTGGATAGATACGCCCAATCCATTTTAACTATATACTATATAGTAATAAATATGACTATTACAAATAAAAATAGAAATTTTTTTATCAAAGTAAAGAAAGAGCCTTCTTTTCAGGCTCCAGGATAAAGAAACAGTTGTTTTCTTACGAATTTTTTTTGAATTAATTAAATTAAAAGAGGGATTCGTGTTTGCAAAAATGACTCCTACTATTTTGAATCGATTAAATCAATGAATTAGAACGAATCAACTGATTGATAGGTCTAGATTTTTTAGACTAGGGTTAATCGATACTTTTATATCATAATTATGATAATTCTATATAGACTACGATTCCATAACTTACAAATTCTAAAATTTCTTTGCGGTTTTAGAGTTCTCAACACCAAATCCCTTCCCCTACTTACCCCTCTATTCTAGATTCATAAAACATTTTGTATAGTGGATTGTAGACCTGCTATGTACATAACATCAAAAAGGGGTGGTTATTCTATTTTCATAATAGAATTATTATTTGATCTTTTTCTTCTTTGTATCATAATTCAATCAAAATTTATCGAGTTACTCGAATCTGTAACTTCAGTGAAATTGGAATAGTTCCACTCGTTGGTATACTACTACATCAAATTAGGTTGAAACTATTTCTTATTGATTCCTGGCAAAAAGAAACAATTGGAATAGAAGGCCCATAATCTTTTTTTTTTCAATCAACCCATTTTTATGTTATTTCGTACTGTATAAGTCTTTTCTTTGTGGGATCATTTTCTCACAAGAAGGGAATGAGAAGAATTATAAAATGGATTGCTAGCTATGCCTAGATCGCGGATAAATGGAAATTTTATCGATAAGACCTTTTCAATTGTAGCCAATATCTTATTGCAAATAATTCCGACAACCTCAGGAGAAAATGAGGCATTTACCTATTACAGAGATGGTGTGATTTGATTCTTTTTTTTTTCATATTTCTCGGTCTTACGAGAAAGACACACGATCCGGGAAAAATTTTGAAATAAATCTACGCCTGTTGAAGGTGAAGTTTGAAAATAGAACAATTCCTTCTGTCGTGTATCCTCGATTAATGCAACCTCAGATGTTATGTTTCAATTTTTGATTCTAGTATTGAGCGAAAGGTTACACCTAGAGGTTCTATATTATGGGGCAATCCTACTCCACTAGTACCAATAGACAGCACAAGGGAAGAAGCACTACACCTAGTAATCAACAACACGAAAACCTTGTTCGAAATTACCCCTTTCCTTATTGGGCCCGGGACTAAAAGAATGGTTGAGACAACAAATATCCATCTCGTTCATACTTTGGATACCAATATAACCATCGAAGGTTGTTGAAGTGACTAATTCCTGGAAATTAGGAAGTGTTGAAAACAAAGAAATTGTTCGAGTTCTCATTTCTATTTAGTCCCAACACGCTTGATGTTAAGAACAACTCTCTTGTAGAAAGGTTGGCTAGAGATTTCTTGTAAAAACACTAGCCCTGCTCAGTCCATAATGAGAATATTTTCATCTTTTTTTGATTTCATGTATTATTCTCCTTATGCACATAAGGGAGGAGCCGTATGAGATAAAAATCTCGCGTACGGTTCTGGAACGGAGATTCTTTTAATTGAATGGTGACCGTAACGGATGTCAGCTCAATCCGAAGGAAATTATGCAGAAGCTTTACAGAATTATTATGAAGCTATGCGACTAGAAATCGATCCCTATGATCGGAGTTATATACTCTATAATATAGGTCTTATTTATACAAGTAATGGAGAACATACGAAAGCTTTGGAATATTATTTTCGAGCACTAGAACGAAATCCATTCTTACCACAAGCTTTTAATAATATGGTCGTGATCTGTCATTACGTGCGACTATCTTCACTATAGAAGTAAAAAAACCAAAAAAAGGCTTTCTACATATGCATCGTCTAAAACAACGATTTTTATCAGCTGTAGCAAAGAAAGAAACTTCATAAAAGTTGAAATATGAAGAAATAGATATACCTAGCTACTTTTTCTATGGATAAAAAAAAGAATTGAATTGGTAGAGGAAGCACCGTAAAGATCAATTAGCAAGGTTTGGGGTCGCTACAATAATAACTGCGTACTTATGTCATGATGGTAGATATACTTATCTCATGATGTGAGATAAAAATTAGGAATCCACTTATATAATAGAGTCGATCCCCTAAAGTCTTGAGCAGCGGTGTAGGATCAGATCCCAAAGATAGTAAGTCTTTTCTTTCTTAGGAGGGAAAGTCTTTTTCAAAGATTCTATATAAATTTCTATAGGAAACCAAGATAGTTACCTTTCAGAAAATTCTAAAGATAGGGGGAATTTTTTATTTTGAAGGTGGGAAAAAAGATAAAACGAAAGAAAACGGATTATTAATCCAAATTTCAGTTTAAAACTCATGTAATGAATCTCTTTGGTTAACCCGAAAAATGGGATAGATCCATGAGAAATCCCATTCGTTAGATATGATAACGGGACACCAAAAGAATTGATGAGCCGTATGAGGTAGGAAACTCTTAAGTACGGTAGAACCACCCTAGCGAAATCCTCAAAGATTCTTGGGACTTCAACGAATTTCTTCCTCAAGAATACATCTGAATGATGTATATTCGAGAGAGCATAGAAAATCTTGTAGGTTATCGAGTAGGGTCTATTTCCTTCTTTCATCAAGTCGTCTCTTTTGAAATCTTGATGAAGGGTTAAGACTCTATTGAAGTCTCGATCTCCCAAATTGTATGCAATTCTAGGATAGACATTAAATGCCAATTTCCTTGCATACAAGCTTCATGTGACCGCTCCAAGGCATGAATCCTTAAGACTTGAGATTCACTTACCAAAAATTACAAGATTGAGGGGCGAATCAATTCCTTCCTTGAAGGTTGCTTTAATAATGACTCTTATGGCTCCGATGTGAATCCATGAGAGTGTATTAGCAACTTCTCTTTTGACTTTGCTTTTGATCTCCTGTACTTCTCGGTAAGGGATCAATTGCATCTCGATCAGGTTACCAGTGAATTCCATTAGGATGGCGAATTCTCCAGTGGTAACTCTATGGATAATTTGGTGTTTTCTGTTACGGAGCTCAAACTTATCCAATGTCTTTTCCATAGCTCTAATGGTAAAACCATCATAGATCTGAAGCTTTGGATCCTCCTTCATAATCTTCATAAGCGTTTTATGAGAAACCATCATGTGAGAGAGGAAACTTAACATATCCTCTCTTATTGTTTGAAGAATTTCTTCTTCACTCTAATTCTGATGTGGACCCACTTCCATCATCCGAATAGATCTCTTCTTCATAGATGCTTTCATCTGAGGGTAGATCCTCAAATTGATACACCTGTATAAGATCTTGATAAAAGACAGCCTCTTCGAATTCTTACGTTGCTTTGAATTGTCTAAGACCTCTCTTTTAGTTATCTGGGCAATCCGTTGAGATATGTCCTCTTGCTCCGCATGTCCAGCAATTACAGTCTTTAAAACTTTCATTAGCTCGGGTATGAGCTCGTCTGAAAGTTCTCCTTCCTGGAGTTTTGTTGGCACTTTCTTGGTTTAAGCCTGATGAAGAGGCTCTACTCCTGCTGGGTGCTGGTCTTTGCCCTGACTTGTAACTTCGGGCCTTTTGTTTTGACCACACTCTTCTAGGTCTCCATGAAGACCTTCGACTACTTCTGTTGTCGTTGCTTCCATGGCGGTATGGATGGCTTCTTTGCTTCCTCCTTTTATGCCTCCGTGGTTGACCTTCCATGATTGTTGGGATGTCATTTTCTTCGCAACATAGGGGAACCATTTTATTGATTCCTCGTAGTCTCTTATAGTTCTTGTAGAGTTCTGCCTGATGGCACCATTCAGATAACTTGGCCCTTAAGAAAGACATTTTTCTGGCCACTGTATCCAAATCGTCTGCACCCTTGTATTCCCTGATGAGCATTTCTCTCCAGGGACTGGGTATCTTCGCAAAGAATAGTTGCGAAGCCTCTTTATCATCCACCATTTTTCAAGGATCCGAGTTTGTTTACATTTTAGATTCAATTTCCAAAGGAATTTATACGTGGCATCGTTACTCATTCCAGACCACTGTTTTTTAGACAGTATTGGCACGATGAAAGTATTCCAGCCTATATACTTATTCCGAAAGAAAATCAATCTTAAAGCATCCGAAAGTATTCCAGCCTATATACTTATTCCGAAAGAAAATCAATCTTAAAGCATCCGAAATTTCATCAATATTTGGAGTTAGAATTAATGAATTAGATATGAAAATCATAGATTGGAATAGCAAAAAGAGCTTGGATGTAGTAAAATCAAATTGATTGGAAAAGTAGGTCCAAGAGTATAATTGGAAAATCTTGAGATATTAAAATATATTGGGATGTGAGTGGAAATTTATGGGGTGTGGATAGTTCATCCCTATAATTTATAATACCCATTTCATAAAATACTTCATCAATTATTTATAAATCATTAACTGCAATATAGTAATGAGTAGATAAACAATGCATGAATTCATATTTTTAATTCCTCATAATAAGCAGTTAATGATTTGTAAATAATATAATGTGCAACTGATTAAATGTATTTTAGTAATTTTTTAAATAATTGATAAATCATTAACTGTATTTTAGTAATACATGTTTCCATAATTGTAATGTACTGTATTATCTTTCTCATCAAAAATGCAGTTTTCTTCGTTTGATATGCATTATTCAATGTGAATAAATAATGCAATATACATGACAATGTATATGCATTATACATTCATATTATCAGTTTAGGACATAGATATTTTCTACATTATTTGATATAAGACTCACTAAACATTGAATAAATGTAGTTGAATAGCATGAGCATGGGTATTACACATTACATTATGCAGTACAATTTTAATTGGAATTTATGTACTCTAATGCAATTAAACATAGATATATGTATGAATATTATTCTCCACCACAACAAGCATTTTTTTTCTTAAGCATCCAATAAGCATTTAAAAAATGAATGATAAAACAACATATGATCATAGCAAAAAAATAAGCATGTAAGCCTCTTTTATGTATTTTATACACATTACCTTTTACTCAAAGCAATACAACAGAGCCCTCTTCGATAAACCAGCAAACATGTGGATATAACAACATGAAGTGAATCAGAAAAAAACAAGTGACTAATCATCAAACTTCTGTAATACAATGTGTTTGTAACTAACACTACAAAAATTTCGCTATTTAACAAGTTAAATCATATTTTTGACTGTTGTTGTTTCCAGCGTTGCAGAATTTTTTTTCGCTATTTGACAACGGTAAAAAACGTTTTCTTATTTAGATACGACAACGCTTTATACCGTTGCACGAAAACGTTGTCTTTTCTGATTTTGTGCAACTATGTATGCAACACTTGAAAAGCATTGTCTTTTTGAAGCACAACAACGCGAATATATGCAATGCTTAAAAAGTGTTGTCTTTTCGAAGCACAACAACACAAATATATGCAACGCTTATAACCGTTGTCTCTATTGATTACATCCAGAATTTGTGCGACGCTGTTTTAGCGTTGTCGATTTTTAGAATAACAACGCAAATGCAACGCTTTTTACGGTGTAGTCATTTCTTTATGACAACCCTTTTTTTGTGTTGTCTTTTTTGTTTATTCACATTTTTTACAATTAATTTCATATTATTTGCTGGAAATATATAATAATATAATTTAATTATTTAAACTAAAAAACGCATTAGAAGAACATATAAACATCGTCAATATCAAACGTAACATTCATAAATCCTCCCAACAATATGTCTCATCCTAACACTTGAAATCACAAAACATTACATCTATAAATTTAAACTCCAACAATAACAAAATATTCATATTTGTTTGAATAACATCACGACCTTCACAAAAAAGATAAACACAAACTTCACAGGTGTAACACCCCATTTCAAGAAAACACCCTGCATTGCATATTTTATAAAAAATTCTTTTATCGTTCAAGTATAAATGATTTAAGTGCAAGTTCTTATACTACTTAAAGTTATGATTTACAAATTATATTATGATCGATGATTTTAAAATTTTTATGATCTAATATCTCTTTCGAGATTTAAGGATTTTTGCAGGATAACTTATGGAGGAAACCGAGTTCGATCTACACTCACTCGACACATATGAATGGAAGTAAAAAAAAAGATAAGATGTTAATTAAATTTAAATGAATAAAATGTATTAAGTTTACATGTTTTCTTTTTATGAAATTTTACTTATAATCTTTATATGTGATTTTATGAAATAAAACGTTTTACTTGAACGAGCATGCATAAGTAATTTTCACATTTATGTGAATTACACATTATATTATTATTGTTAGTCCCTTCAATAAGGTATGTGTAATATAAAACATCAAAGTATCAAGATAACAAAGTAATTTAAATCACAAGCTTACTTGCTAAGTTATGACTAAGCAATCTAAACCTAGCCTAGCCACCTCATCACCCTACTTCAACTTGCAACATGCAACACATCCTTTGCTCGAGGATATATCTCTCTCTCATCCAAGTCATATGAAGAGAACCAAAGTCATAAGTAGTTGAACATAAGAAGCAAAGAAAGGGAAGAAAACACACACATACTCTCAAACCCTCACGGTCTTGTCCTCACATCTCTCTCTCGGTAAGTTTTGGCTAAACTCTCATAATACTTTCATTAAATCTCATGATTTATGGTTAATATCTTAGGTTAAGAAAGTCCAAAGATGTTCTTTGGCAATTGGTTGGGAATTTTATGTTGCTTGAATGGAGAAATAAGTTGTTTCTAGAATATGCTTAAGGATGAGCTCTATTTTTGCTTCTGTTTTGGAACTGTTCGAAAACCTTAGAAATTGATTTAAGCTAAATCCTTTTTCCAAGCTGAAATATATGAAGTTAAGAGTATGTCTGTAAAATTTCAGAATTTTTGGACTTGAATTCGATTTACTATGAATTTTAAAACATGACCCTGTTCTGTGACAAATTCGCCCTGTTTTTAGGTCTGAATCATATAATTTTATGGAACAGTATACTTCGAATTTATATATGATATTCTATTATGTTTTAGAACCAGTTCTTAGGTACGTTTAGGAATTTAGTATGCAATTTTTTGAGTTTTGTACGATTTATGCCTAATTTTACAACATAGTCTGTTTTCTGTGTAAAACATGTCCATTTTTTATTCTTGTTCTAAAATTCATAAATATTTATTGAGATCATATTTATAAGCCATATTTTACTATATTGTGTTAGACGTTCTTATGGGTATGTAGAAATTTACCATGTAATTTTAAGAACCTTTTACAATTTATGATAAGTTTTACAAAAAAGTCTGTTTTCAGCTTGTACTATGTCCTGTTTTCAGCCAACTTAGAAAATTCATAACTAATTATGTGAATCTTATTTTGGGTTGATATTTTTATATGTCATACTTCTGTAAGGTATCTATAGTCTGTAGAAATTTGAAAGGATTCCATGGATTCTATAGGGATTGATTAATTATTCAAAAACAGACTGTTCTGGAGCTAGAATTGAAGTGAAAAACTAGTTAAATGTGTGATTTTTAATTCTTTGTACAAGCTGTTAAAATTCATGAATTTTCAGTATGTTATACTAAAAGAAGTTATGTGATTATATGAATAATTATGTGATTTTAGGAATTATATATGAATTATTAAAATTATTACATCTTTATATGTCGTTTTAAGTCTAAACCTGCTAGTTTAAATGCTTAACAATTAAATTACAAGTATGATGATGTATTTAATGTTCTAATCGCACTTAGATGAATTATGTATGATAGGATCATCTTTAAAGCTTCATATATAAATGAAGTATGTATTGAATAAAGTATGATTATCATAAACACTTGAATGATGTGTATAGAATCATTTTAATATTTGCATTTAGGACGAAGCGTTTACATTAAATTACTAATGATTACGCTTTAGGTTAAAGTAACCTAATATAAAATATAAAAGATTATGTTATACGACATAAGAGGCTAATCAGTTAAGTGTGTCGAGCGCAGTCGAGACGGTCGGTGAATCCAGAAGCAATCCTTGCACTATCAACGTACAAGTGGGTAACTTCTACTCTCTACTATGTGTTGTTAATTGAATTGATAAGTTATGTATGAAAATCTACGACTGAAGTCCGTAGCTATAACCAGTATGTAACTTCCATACTCGACAACGACCTTAAGGGCGAAAATGCCTGGTCTATGAAAGCGACCATAAGGGCGAAAATGCCTAGTCTATGCAAGGTTTAGTGGGCGAGCGACTCCCATATCCTTTATGAAAGCGAGGTTTAGTGGGCGAGCGATTCCCATATTCCTCTATGAAAGCAAGGTTTAATGGGCGAGCAATTCCCACATTCCTTTATGATGACATGTAGTACTTGCTTAACGGTTTAATTGCTTCACTATATTAGACAGTAAAGTTATCCCACTGGGATCCCTCTCCGGAGGTGTCTCATGATATTACTTTTTATAATTTTCAGGCTCGGCAAATGATGATGTGGACATGTAACAGGCTGGGCTGACTTCTCACTGTCTTTATAAAGTTGATGTACTAGAATAATGTTTCTGTTGAGAACAATAGGTTGTGAAAATATGTATAGTATATAAATCATGGGCCTAGACTTATATTCTATTATATATATAAGTTTTAATGTGTATATTCATGTAGATCTTTGATTCGAACTTTTTCCTAGAAATGTGGGTAAGACACGACTATTCTTGGTTTATAGACAGATATATATATATATATATGTATATATGTTATGTTTTAAAAAAAAAATTATAACTCTCATGTCTTCACTTTTAAGTCTTCCGCTGTATATTAGAAAGTAATTATAATTTTTTTAATTCTTAGATATGTAAAGGGTGACGACCTATTTCCAATAAAAGGGAAACGGGGCGTTACAACAGGTACTCCCTACGTCCCCACAATTTGTCAAATGTAAGAACAAAGTTAACATGAACACCTAAAAATCGTAACGTGATCATATTAAATACTCAAAAGAAAGCATTGCAAGTTAAAATATAGTAGTCACCTTGTTCTACCCATTTATATGTTCTTGAACGCAATCAGCCCATTCAACACGAACTTCATCAATATCAGCACTAGTGCACTTAACATGCATGAACTTTGAAAAAAGAATATAGTCAATAATCAACTTCATTTCATTTTGATGAAGTATACAATATGCAAACTAAATAGAAATTAGTTACTCACAATTGAACGCAATGAAACCATGTCCACAGTTACATCCTTTTCAACAAGTCGTCTCATGTACCACAAGACCAAAAAACCATGTTGTTTGGTGTCAGGTTGCAAAGGAGCCTACATTACAATTAACTATTTGTATCAACTTACAGATATGCTTGGTGATGATAAAATAAATATATACTTGAGTATCAACGTATTATTCACATATCCCCAATACATACCTTGACTACTTCCCATGTAGGATGTTTTTTCCCATTCTTTCCAATTTTTGTATTGCACATTCTCAACGCCCTTCACGACAAAACAAAGTATTAATCATCGTACATGCAATATAAAATAAGCAAACAGAAATGTACTAAACTTTTTAAATTGAAACTTATAAATCAACAATTTTTTTCCAAGTTTGATCATGCAAGCGATGATAAAGAGGGTCCAACAAATGACAAGTCTGTTTGTGGGGGTTGACGACAGTTAGAATCCAATGGAATCTATGGAATTAATAGAAAAAACAAATCAGTCACAACTTCAAACTTTAAGTCAACAAAACAAAAGGCTGTAAAATCTTGTTAACAGTTACTATAATTATCAAAACTGAAACTCTCCAAATCAGCCACTCGAAGTCATATTTACTATAATTATCTTGTTAATAAGCACATAAGATCAATAGGAAACTATCTATCATGCAGTTTACTACTTACCTTGACTCATTTTCCATCTTCACTCATACAATTATAACATCTTTGAAGTACAATTTCTCACAAACAAATAGTTTGAGCAAAACGTAAGTTATCATAATATGGAGTACAACAAAGCAAATGAAAGCTTACCTTACATTACAAGGTGCCAAAACTAATTGGCTAGGCAATGTACCACTCAACTTTTTTGCTAGAGCACATGCCCTTCGTTCCATCTCAGTCTCACGAAAATCTTGATCACCTTTTATTGATGGCAAATGTCCTATTTCATATGGATCCACAAATCTGAAATTTTGAAGCTTGTTTTCGTTTACCAACCTTTTGTATAGATGTATAACCATCATTTTTTAAAATGGAAAACACCACACTGTTAAATTGTATAATAATAATAATAATAATAATAATAATAATGGTAATACTAATGATAACAATAATAATTGAACTCTTACTTACCACATATAAACAACCACACATACGTATGAGATTGGCTCCAATTGACAGAATGGAACTATATCTTCAATGTTAACAAAGATGTTGAACTCACGTCCAAATACTTCATGATCAACCTCTATCTGTACATTGCCTCCATTCTGAATAACAAGCTTAGTGTAGCAATATAACATATGTAATGGCTTTGGCACACTTGATAGATCAACAGTAGGCAAGTCTGTGTGCACGATTTTCTTCTTTCCAGGTTTCTAAAAATTGTATTAGCATGACATGTAAGTAGACATGCTATATTTACGGCGCTAATGAAAAATTATTGTAATGTAAGATGAAGTAAAAAAATATTACCTTCACTTTGGGTTTTATCAAATGAGATGGCCAAGCAACCTGAGAACCTACCACCTCACCAATACTATTGCATTCTCCAGGAATTGGCAAAGGGGCATCGTGATCCAATGCTTGATCAATGGACACACTCATGCAATTTTCAGGTAAAAGATTACCATGAAGAAATTGATTAGTTCCACCCACTTTGATAATTGTGCCATACGCAGCAATATTTGCTTGAGATTCCAACGTTAATGCGACTAGTTTACCCTACAATGTAGATTAGGTTATAGAGATAATTCATATATATTAGGAGAAATATTGTTTGTATAACCAGATACAAAATTATACCTTTGATGGCCAATTATTCTCAACAATTTTGAGATCATCATCCGAGTCTTCATTTTGATGGTGGTTCTTCTGAATTTGTGGTTTATCATCTTCGACTCTCTCATCCTCCATCATTAAGGGATTTGGGAGTTTAACTGAACAACTGTCCTTCTCTTCTTTATCAACTTCATGTGTAGGTGCATTCTTCAAGATCATTGCTTCTAGTTTTTTTACTCGTGCATCGAGTTCTAAATTTATCTTTTTTTGCTCTTGCAAAAGCAAGTCTTTATCCACCAGCATACTTGATAAAACATCACAGTAAGTTGTGGGAGTGACATGACTTCCGGTCCCCCTCAAACGTCCACAGTGTTCTTATGAATTAAGAGCTTTTGCAAGGATGTCATCTCTTTTTCCTTCCACGATGAAGTTACCCTCTTTTTTTTGTTGTATGTACTCATCCTTCGAAGTAAATTAGTAACAAATAATAATTCAGGGGATGGGTAATTGTGGTAGAGAGTGTCAGCTTAAAAAATAATTAAGAATAAAAAAACTCACAATCTTCGTAATTGTTTCTTTTAAGCTTTCTTCTTTTATTTCCCCTTCTTTGGGCATTCGTGCTTTCATCCATAGAATAGCTCTGTTGATTTCATCATCATTGCCCAATTCAGCAGCCTACAACCAATAACATATTATATAAAACGATCGTTAAATATGAGAATGGTGGTACAAATAATAATCAATAAAACATAAAAGACTTACACACTCTTCAGCCAAACGTGCATATCCTTTATGAGAAAGCTTATGAGGATATTGTAATTAACTTCTTCGCTTCTTTTGTTCCTGACTCTTTGTCTACATCAATTGATTAACAATCATAAGACATCAATGAAAAAAAATATCAATTAAGCATCATAAGTTGAATCTTACCTTGAACTCTTCTGATAAGCGACTGATCACAAAATTGATCCAATCAACTGGGTCAACACTAGAATTAATGGGTGGAGTATTCAACTTTTCAGGTTCATGGATTCTGCTAAAAACATACTTATTCGTGAGTCTTGTCTTGTATTGACGCCACTTCTGGTTAGCCGAAGACAAACACCTCTTCTTCCATGAAGGAGGAACATCAAACAACAACTATAAAATAATGAGCAATTAGATCCATGGCAGCCAAATATTCTTATTTTCATTAAGAATCACAATAAAAGAAGCACATGCACTTACATTAACAGATTCCCATATCCATTCCTTGACATCTGTCTGCACCTCCCTCCAATCATCAATTGTTATTTTGACTTTTTCCCGAGCTAACACTCCAATGTAACTCTGCATTTCAGCACCATAAGGCCTAATGGGCTGACCTTTGTTATTGAACATTACTTTCTTTTTGAAACATTGAGCTCTTTGTATCGCAAGAGCATGCATATGAGTAGCACCCCTATACATTCTTTTTGTGCGTGTACTCTTCTCTTTAGACCTAGAGCCGTCCTCATCATCCGAGCTTCCCAAATCTTCTCCAACTTCATTTGAACTTGCTACATTTTTATCCTTTTGCAGATTATTCTTACTCTTCTCAATTATCTCATCTTCTTTTGCAGAAACCCGTCTACGACACACCATGATTCGAACCTACAAAACAGATGAGATTAGGTTAGGTGGCAAATATTTAACAAACAAGTAGAATATCATAAGAGAAAAGTAATAAGTTCAGAGGTTATATACCAAAAACATCATTACAGAACTAGGAAGTGCAATTATCAATCCAAATCCCATCACAATCTTCACGCACACATGATGCTTCGTTCTCATCTACACCATCAATCTCTAATGGAGGCATCCCCATTGTAAAACATTGACTGTCCATGTTACATTCTTCTAATCATCACCATTAATGTGATCAAAATATTCTCTACTGGGGGTTGAAAGTACAACATGTAATGCAGGATCTCGAGAGTCTTCAATGTAGAAGACTTGTTTAGCTTGACTACCCAATATAAACCGATCAGATTTGAATCCAATTCTATTGAGGTTTACTTTTGTGAAACCAAGATCATTTATTTTAATTCCATTATTATGCTCAACCCAATTACATTTGAACATTGGAGTGCGAAAATTGTGGTAATCAAGTTCCCATATCTCTTCAATAACTCCATAATAAACCATATCCGTCACAACTGGATTTTTGTCCTTTGCACTAGCCACTTGCATGGTTTTTGCAACCAAACTAACTCCCGAGTTTTGAACCGCTCGTATACTATCACGCTCCCATGTATAGTAGGTAACTCCATTAATCATGTAACTAGAGTACTTCAACACATCATTTTCGGGACCACTTGCAATCAACTTTAACTTCTCTGACACTTGACCATTGGAATGATTAATTTCATTTGAAACCTATAATTCAACAAGTTGTAATTAACATTTTAATTAAAATTATAAAATCTAATAGGACGGGTTAGAGTTATAATACGTACTCGATCCTTTATCCAATTAATAAATGTCTTGTTATGTTCATCCAAGAGTTGTTTCTCCGACTTTCTTCCAGAAGTTAGCTTTAGGTGAGCCATATGTTGACTACAAAAGTTTAATGAGATCAATAGAAGAATAATAACATATAAGGTTTAATGAGTTAGTGAGATCACCTTATATACGGTTCAATCTCAATGTCATTTGTCAAAACATATAGATGAGCTCCTCTCAAATCATCAGGACTAGCTTGGAACACTTTTGCAGTTGATAATGGCCTAGTCATGTTAACTTGTCGATGTTTAGATGGGATTCCAATTGTGTGAACACTAGAAAGGTAGTTTGAACAAAATTCCACAGCCTCCTCAGCAATATAACATTCAGCTATACACCCTTCAGGCCGATTACGATTTCACACATAACCTTTTAAGACCTTCATGTATCTCTCAAATGGATACATCCGTCTATACCAGATTGGTCCACACAATTTCACCTCCCGAACAAGATGAACAATTAGGTGAACCATGATATCAAAGAACGAGAGAGGAAAATACTTTTCAAGTAAACACAAGGTTGTTACAATCTCCTTTTGAATTTCATCCAATTTTGAGACATTTATAACTTTGTTGCATATCACATTAAAAAAGAAGCACAACCGAGTGATTGCACGTCTCACATTATCAGGCAAAACACCACGTATAGCCACTGGAATCAATTGTTGCATTAAAGTGTGGCAATCATGTGACTTCAGGCCAACAAGCTTCAATTCTTTCATTGAGACCAAATTTCTGACATTAGACGAGTACCCCGTAGGGACCTTCATTCCCATCAAAGAGTTACAAACCTTTCTTTTATCTTCTTTACTTAGTGTGTAACAAGCTGGTGGCAAGAAAGTTTTTTTGTCACCCACCTTTGGTGCCAACTCTGTTTTAACTTTCATTGACACAAGATCTAGTCTAGCTGCTATTCCATCTTTCATCTTGCCTGGAGTGTTAAGTAATGTACCGAGTAGACTTTCACATACATTCTTCTCAATATGCATCACATCCAGAACATGTCTCACATGTAAGTGCTGCCAATACTCGAGTTCAAAAAAAATTGATTTCTTCTTCCAACATGGCTTATCTTCATTTACCTTGGACGCGTTGTTGCAGCTCTTTTTGCCCCATGTACATTGGATTTCTGAGACTCTTTTAAAAACATCACAACCACTCAAAGGTATTGGGGCATGGTCAAACTCTTGATTACCATCAAATGACTTCTTTTGTCTTCGATAAGGATGAGTAGCACGGAGAAACCTTCTGTGACCCATATACGATATTTTCCTACTATGTTTCAGTCTTTTTGCATAAGTTTTATCACCACAAATAGGACACACACGATATCCTTTCATAATACAACCTGATAAGTTTCCATAAGCTGGAAAGTCATTGATGGTCCACAACAACACTACTCTAAGTAGGAAGCTTTCATCTCGAAAACTATCCTAAGTTTCAATACCTACTTCCCATAGAAGTTTTAAGTCCTCAATTAAGGTGACAAATAAACATCAATGTCGTTCCCCAGCTGTTTAGGACCACCAATTAACATAGTGAGCATCAGAAATTTTTGTTTCATACCAATCATGGAGGAAGATTATATGTGATCAGCATTACTGGCCAACAACTGTACGTAGAAGTCATCATACCATGAGGATTGATCCCGTCTGATGATAGAGCCAATCTGAGATTTCTTGACTCGGAAGCAAATTCAGGCCACCTATGGTCCACTACTTTCCAAGATGGTGCATCAGCTGGGTGACGCAAATAACCATCAACAACTCGATTATCAGCATGCCAAGTCAAGTCCTTAGATATCTCCTTGTTTCGAAACATCTGTCGAAACCTTGGAATAGGTGGGAAGTACTGAAGGACCTTTACTGGAATTCCTTCACAAATCTTAGAATTTTTACCCACTTTCCATCTTGAGATACCACACTTAGGACAACTAGTAAAGTCCTTGTACTCCTTATGATACAGGACACAGTCATTTGAACATGCATGAATTTTCTCATACTCCACCCCCAATACAACTAAGGTTTTCTTTGCATCATACAAAGATGAAGGTAATTCATTTTGGGGAGGAAGCATTTGTCTAACCAAACTAAGTAACTGAGTAAAACTTTTATCACTCCAACTGAATTTTGTCTTTAAGTTATACAATTTCACAATAGTAGACAACTTTGTGAAAAAAGTAATTCCAGGATATAGAGGTTTCTCTGCATCCTCAAGCAATTTACCAAATTCATTTGGATTTTGATTAGTGAATTCATATCCAGCATGTACCATGTCAATAGGTTCTTCCTTTCCAAAATTATATTCATTTCCCCTAAACTGATCACCATCATACATAGACATTCCTGACTTAGATCTCTCTCCATGCCACATCCATGTATGATATGTTTTATCAATTCCCTTAGTCAACAAATGCAACCTAACAATGACATGTTTCAATTTCCTAAGATCACCACAATCTAAATATGGACAAGACATTGCATTGACATCATCTATATTTTGCAATGCAAAATGCATAAAAGACTCAACCCCAGCCTTGTATTCATCTGAGAGCCTGTCCTTCAACATCCATTCCTTGTCCATCTCAAGTAGGAAATAAACTAATTAACAAATAATCACATTTCAGCAACCATTGATAAACTAAGTACACTAATTCAGCATAGTTAGTTAATGTATGCTTGAGCATTCAATGGTTAACCAATTATAACAAAACAGAAGTAGAACATCAGTAAGTCAAGCTATCATCTCCGTCACAAACCCAACAAGTTGTTGTTATTAGTCCTTAATTCTTTGGGTAATTAAGGTGGAAATTTACATACCTGTTGGAGATAAATAAACATTCATTTTTATTTCTTGGAGATGATCAATTCATGGAAGAATTCTCCTAATTGGGTGAATGTACGTATACATTTGAGATAAGAACAAAAATTATTTATTCTGTTTTATTCATTCAAAACAGTATTCATTGAAACATATATTTTAATTCAGTAATATTTTGACTTATAATTGATTTGATATATTATAATTCCTACTCGTAATGAAGCGATTTGGGATCGACAAGTAACTAAGGATAGTCTAATTAAATAAGCTATCATCTCATTCTCTATGCACTCAAACATGTCTCAATTAATAAAAGCACATTCCAAACATTTTGTTATAATCAGCAGATATATCGCAGCAATGCAGACAAGGTAATTAATCTAACTACCAAATTTATCTAATATTTGCTCACTTAAAACAACACCAATACCAATATCTTCTAAAAAATGGTAATAAATATAATATTGATCAAAATGATTAAAATAACCATCCAAATTGGGTTAAACAACCTAACCTTAAGAACAACAGTTGACTCTTTCAACTCCGATTCAAGCTGCAAATCCTGGGCACTCTTCCCAAATCATATGAAAATGCATTCGCCTAAATTTCATAAGACCTGTGAGCTAAAATTTGAAATCATTAAATTAGGGCATTGAATCGTCAATTGAGAAGATTGTTCTCTATGTGTGTGTGTGAGAGAGAAAGAGAGAAGTATTACTAGTGAAACACCCTAACTGTCATTACACAAGTATATGTGCTTTTGAAGTCCAATAGTACAACATAATTTTCGTAGTTACATTTACATAAATGAAACAGACGTCTCTGAAGCCTATATGCAAAAATAGATCCCAGGACTTGTACTATGTAAAACTTATCATGATGTTTCTGCTGATTTCAAGATGTCGTTTATTGTCACATTATGTAATGTATCATGCATTAAAATTTAGAAATTATTTTGAATTAGATTGAATATAATAAAATATATAACAAACATTTGATCTTCCTAAAACAAGAACCGCTTTCTATCTATTGGTTTTAGAATCTGAAACGAGCACATCAAACTCTCATCAACACTCATCATAGCTCCAGTATTGTCAAATTCACCGCAATAATTGGGAGCAGAAAATATGGTAACCAGCTACCTATCAGCAAAAAATTCATAGCCATAACAGGATATCTTGAAGAAACCTCCACAACTACACCTATTATGCTTCACTCATGAGACAGTGATTTTGGAAATTCAACCCCAAGTACAAGTTTTTGCCCCAGTAACCAAAATATCTGTTTTGCCCTTGAAGTTGCCCATTATATATTCTCATTGATCCTTGCCTACTCTCTCACCAAATTACAGTGTTGGGCTTCACATTTCAATTGTATTTTGCAGGACAAGAGAGTGTGATAAGAAAAGATTGAAGTAACGGAAATGGTCTAATTGTTGTACTTTCATGTCATTTTTTATTTTAAAGAGTGTGAGAGAGAACAGTGAGTAAAACAGTTCTCCCACAGTTCCAATATGTATGTATAATAGGCAGCAAATAACTGAGCCAGCTACTGTAATTTTTATTACTTTAAACTTATAAAGGCAGATCCAACTTGAGTAATCTGAGTGCAACTCTTGCCATTCTTCCTAGCACATGTGGCCTCTTATTCAAATATGTTCTCAACCAAAGTCTTTAAGATAAACGAAAAGGAAAATTATAACACTTCAGACAAATTGACTTCTCCGATTTAGAATTATGTTAGGAGCCATTAATTATGCCTTTTAATAATGTTATTTTAAGGGAATTCATATTAAGAAAACTAAGAAGGAAAACTAAAATAAAAAATTTCAAATAAATCAACTTTTGAAATTCAAAACGATGGTAGGAGAAATAATTTATGTCTTTATGTAGCACCCCGGATCAAAATGAGCATAATTTATTAATTAAATATTTTAACGCATGACTTAATAACTATGTGCGTATTTTTGAACTGTTTAATTTATTATGTGCGTTTCAGATACATGTTTAACGCGTGACTTGGACGGATAATTTTCATGGACATGGTATATAGAATATTTTCATACCATAAGATGCATCTTGGAAAGACGAGAAGATAGAAATGAACTAGGGGTCAATCGGAGACCCGTAGCTCGAATGATGACGGAAGGGGCAAAACCGGAAGTTTCGGAAAATCGGAAGATATTTACGGAGAATGGAAACGAAGATATTTACGTGAATAGTAACGTTGAAAAATCAACTGATGAATAGTGGCGGGATATTTTGGATGAATAGTGATCCGGATATTTTCGGTGAATAGTAATTTCGGAAAAATCTATAAATAGAGGTGGTTTCGACTCGAAAATCACCGTTTCTTCGATCGAGCCGAACCCGACGAAAACACGTAAGTCCTTCTTTCTCGTCTTTTAATTTCCGATATTCTGTCTCCGGCAGGCCACCGCCGGCCGGTGGCCGGAAAATTCAACGTTGTCGGAATCGGACGATTTTCGCACACGACGTTCGTCTCGACGAGACGAATCTAGAATAGGTCTCGGATTTCAAATCCAAGTTTTCGTTCGCCGGAAAACGGCGAAAAACAGCCCCTAAACCCTAACCCCGTCACCCTTTCTCTCTCCTCTGAGTTCTTTCTCTCTCCTCGTTTTCTTGCCGGAACAGTGGCCAGCGAGGCCACCGGAGAGTGGTGGGGAGCTACCGGAGTGGAGGCGCCGCCGTGAGTGGCGGCGCATGGCCGGAACAGTGGTGTATGTATGTGGATCGGGCTTGTGTGTGTTTTTGTAGGTGTGTTAGTGTGTGAGTGTGTTTGCATGCTGTTGGGGCGGCGCCGGGTGGCGCCGCCGTGTGGAACTTGGAGGCCGGCGCCTGTGATGCGCCGGCGACGGTGGCGGAGTGGTGGCCGGCGGCAGGTGGCCGCCGGCCAAGGATGAGCATGTGTGTGTGTGTTTGTTTTGTACGTGTGTGTGTGTGTGAGTGAAGCTGCTGGGGTAGGGGGCTGGAGAGGTGGTTGCCGGCGACTGGGGTCGCCGGTCGGAGTTCAGAGAGTGAGCTGGTGTTGGTGGCCGGCGGCGGGTGGCCGCCGGCCAAGCTATGGTTATGTGTGTGTGTGTGTTAAAGCATGCATGTATGTATAGGCTAGGTTGGTGGTTGGGCTTGGCTGGAATGGGTTGCCGGCGACGGGGAGTCGCCGGCGGAGGTACTGGGAGTGGTCGCCGGCGTCGGGAAGTCGCCGGCCGGAGTTTTGGTTGAAGTTGGAATTTTGGAAAAATGTGACTTCGAAGGGTTTTGCGGCGAAGTTTCCGGGAACTATTCATGCCGTAATCCGGCGATGGACGGCCGGAGGTGGTAGCCGGCGGTGCGAGATATCCGGCGAGGTAGGTGGTGGCGGCTGGAGGCGGCGCCGCCGCGCCGGGCGACGCCGGTGAGTGGCCTGCTCGAGCAGGCCACCGTCGGGAAAGCTGGGAAGGTCCTGGCCGAGAAAACTCGACCAGGTGTGCGCCGGGTGCAGCAGCTGCTGAGAAAACTCGGCAGCCGTCGGGTGTCGGGAAGCCGCGCGCACCGTGCGCGCCCATGCGCACCCGTCGGGTGCCGACGCGCACCCGACGCCGTGTTTTCGATCCGAACCTCGTTTTCTTTCCGTTGTTCATCCGTTTCGAGTCATCGCCGACGAGACGTCATTGACCGAGGGTCGTGGGCCCGGTCAAAGTCAACCCTTTGACCAAAATTACCGTTTTACCCCTAAACTTAAAATGCTCCGTTCGAGCTCGTTTGAACTCCGATTGAGCTCATTCTTTTTGCGTTGCGATCCTTATTTCAATTCCTATCTTCTCAGCCAATTGGGCAGATCTGACCCTCTCATTTCTTGGACTCCAATCTTTAGATCTCTCGATCCGCCGCATAGTTAACGATCGTACTTTCGCTGGGAACGTTTATAGCTTTAATTATACTTTATTTGGGATCTAAGGAACGTCATAACTTGTGTAGGCTACTTATTGAGTTGAGCCTTGTGATATCGGATCCTTTGGTACTCGCTTGGGAAATCTAATCCGCCGATACTCGTTGTTCACGTGGTAACCACCGAACGAGGTGGGGGTACATTCTAAACCTTAAGCTTTAAGTTTCTGTTAATAAATGCATGAATGATTATAAATGAACGCGTGATATGTGTTACGTGGGGGTAACTTCTAAACTCAACATGTTTATTGTTTTCCATAATTGATGATTTTGCTATGATATTGTACGATATGAATTGTCTGCGTGACCGATATTTGTCTGCGTGACCGATAATCGTCTGTGTGACCAATAATTGTCTTTGTGATCGATATTTGTCTGCGTGACCGATAATAGTCTGTGTGACCGATATTTGTCTGTGTGACCGATAATCGTCTTTGTGACCGATAATCGTCTGTGTGACCGATATTTGTCTGTGTGACCGATAATCGTCTTTGTGACCAATATTTGTCTATGTGACCGATAATCGTCTGTGTGACCGATATTTGTTTGCGTGACCGATAATCTGTTGAACTCTACGTGCTGTGTTGATATACTGTATATCTTACGATGGTGCGATAGAGTTGGCCAGAGTGTCCTTTGGGCTGTGAGTCCTTTTGGCGAGTCATGGGTTGTGTGTCCGTTTATGAATCGAGTTATGTGATGCGTATATTATGTGACGTGTTTAATTGCTAAGCTATTGTATATGTTTAATAATTTAAAACTTGGAAAGTATCCTCACGAGTGTATTCAACGCACTCACCCCTTAATCTGTACTCACACTACAGGCAAAGCAGAGAATCTCGATGCGTAGAGAGAGGGGTGTCCTATCAGCTGTATCGATGATTCCGGTTTTGTCTTTAAACCTATGTTGATTCGTTTGTAAAATGATGTTCCACGTTTTGTAAAATGTTATCTGTATTCCTCATCTTTGTAAAAGATCCTGATGTTTTTTCCGCTGCGTAAGGTTTCAAACTTCCTTTTATCGGTTGAAACCGATGTTCTAAGAGTATCTTTTCTTGTCCCCTCTTTTTCTTTCTTTTATATATCATGTACGCCTTTTTCCCCTTTCTTTCTTAACGCCCAAAAATGAAAAACTCTGATATTTTGACAAAAAGATTTCGGGGCGTTACACTTTAAACAATGCACAAATAGGTGAAAATTCCAAATGGGATGCATATAAATCAGAGGTACTGTGCTAAAAACAATCAGTCTCCAAGAAACAACATTATTAATAAGTCAAGCTCTAGAGAGAAACTTGAATTTTGTATTTGCTCAGCCATCTAGCCTTTTCCAAGTATATAAATGGAAGTCCAGACAAGAAAAAGATGCTCTCATGAAGAAAAAAACTTCCAAGACAAGCCAGTTGAAAGTCGTTAAAATGGGTGATGAGATACTGCAAGAGTAAAATATCAATATAACATTTTAAAACAACACATACAATTTAAGAAAAATTATAAAAAACTAAAGTACACAAAAGTGGCTAAAACACACAAAATTATTCATAAAAGGATGAATCTGGAATACCAAACTCAATATTTTCCTTCTCCAAGATAAATAAACAAAAGCATATTCACCTCTAGTGATATATGGGTATCACATCAATAGTGTGTCCAAAATATCTGTTTTACCCTTGAAGTTGCCCATTATATATTCTCATTGATCCTTGCCCCCTCTCTCACCAAATTACAGTGTTGGACTTCATATTTCAATTGTATTTTGCAGGACAAGAGAGTGCGATAAGAAAAGATTGAAGTAATGGAAATGGTCTAATTGTTGTACTTTCATGTCATTTTTTGTTTTAAAGAGTATGAGAGAGAACAGTGAGTAAAACAGTTCCCCCACAGTTCCAATATGTATGTATAATAGGCAACAAATAACTGAGCCAGCTACTGTAATTTTTATTACTTTAAACTTATAGAGGCAGATCCAACTTGAATAATCTGAGTGCAACTCTTGCCATTAATTCTTCCTAGCACATGTGGCCTCTTAATCAGAAATCAATTGGCCAGGAACCTGACATGAGTTACAATTTCACACAAAAGAAAGCAATGCAATGGAGACATTCTTGGCCCCTTTTTTTATTTTTGTTCTCCACTGCTTATCCTTATCCGTATCTGCAAGCCCCAAAATCATACTTCGCCATTTTTTTCTTAAAAATATGCATGAATTCAAACACACAAATAAAAGCTTATTGTGTCAAAACAGGACGACTAACCAGACAACACAAAAAGACCACTACACATCAACAACTATTTTCCATACATCGGACGCACCATAAGCACAAAAGAACATAAAATTCAAATAAAAAAACACAGACCCAAAATGGAAAAAAAACAATATACCAGTAAAGGACAGTAGGAACTTCACAGGGAGAATTGCGGCCTCCTGCAGTGCCTGCTTCGCTCTTTCCAATCCAGCAACATCATTCCACTTAACATTAGGTTTTTCCCTAATAATCGCAGACTTCAAACCGGACCGAAGTTTCCCTAATAAATTGCATAAGACTTGTGACCTAAAATTTGAAATAATTAAATTAGGGCATTGAATAATCAATTGAGAAGACAGTTCTCTATGTGTGTGTGAGAGAGAGAGAGGTATTAGCGGCGAACCTGCAGCGGGTCGATGAGAAGACAAGTAGAGAGAGACGTGGTGATTCTACTGGGCGGCAGCGGAGACGGGACGGCGGCAGATTTCTGGGCGGCGGCGAGACGAAGAGAAAATACAGTCGGCAGATAGGGCGGCAATGACTAAGCAATGGCGGTGGGTTGAGCGGTGAGGCAGTGGGTCTTGGTGGTGGAAAGGGATGGAGAATTGGACGGCAAGGATTTGGGATTTTAGTGGGGTGGAAAGGAATCGATGGAGACGTTTGGGTATTTGAAAAACCCAAGTGCAAATTGTGTATAAGAATTTATCATTTGCGTATTAATATTAAATGTTGGAAAATAATAAGCTAAGATATGTTTGGTAAAATTGGTGATGCTCTCCCACTTGAGGTCTATGGTTCGACCCCTAGCTTTAATTAATACTCAATTTTTTATTTCATATTCTTTATTTTAATTGATATATATGATTTATATAATTCTTTTTTTTTGTTTTATAAAATAATTTATATTTTTGTATTAATTTTAAAACCAAACTCATTTTATCTTTATTTTTATTTTAGAGAAACATTCATAATTTATGAATTATAAAACATAATTTTCGAATTAGAGTTTAAAATAACTTCTAAATTTTGTATTATTATATAAAAGGGTGAGAGTAATATTTTAGGTGTAGTTTCTTAATTAATTCAAAATAGTATTTTATAAAAATACTATTTTTTTTAAAATATGAGTTTTTTCATATAAGATAATATTAATGCAAATAATATAAGATAACATTATAAATTAGTTACATTTTTTAAATTTTATTAAATTAAAAATGAATTAATTTATAATTAACACAACACATAAAAAAAAGCGTTGCACAATGGGTTGTCTATTGGTGAAAAAGTACTATGAAAAGACAACGCATAAAAGCGTTGCATACAAGGGTTGTCTATTTTTTAAAAAATAAGCTATTTGACAACACTTTGAAAAAAGCGTTGCACAAAAGCGTTGTCTATTTTTAAAAAAAACACGCTATTTAACAACCCTATGAGAAAGCATTGTCTTATCCAAAAAAACCGTTGTCTATTTTTAAAAAAATTCGCTATTTAACAACCCTCCACGAAAAACGTTGTTTTATCCAAAAAAAGTGTTGTCTTTGGTCGAATTTTTTGAACAAAGACACCGCTTTTCGGAAAAAGGGTTGTAAATTTTGAAAAAACTACACAAATTCATAAAAAGCGTTGTCTTTTGGGGGTTGTTGTATCCTATTTTTCTTGTAGTGTAATTGTATACTTTCAAGAAGAAATTGCATCTGAGAACCAGATTTACTACATATGAGATTTGGCTCTGAAAGGTGAAAATGTAGGTTTTATAAGGACGATTAAAGTAAGAATCCATCAAACACTGAGTTAAGTTAAGGTACACGTACCTAGTGGTTGTTTTGTTTATTTCTCATCAGATGAGATCCATCCTCTCCAAGAAACCAATCGAACAGATTTGGAAAGACACAAGGGGTGCAGCCGCGGATCTTGATTTGTGAGGACTTTGCTCTATATCGGATATTAGCCGGAGATGACGGTTTCAAGACGGGAGGTGAAGCTTTGGAGGTGGAAGGATGGTTTGATCTTCGCCTTCCTTCGCTCAATTTGTTTTCAACAGAGGCTAGGGTTTGGTACGTTTGGGGGAGGACAATCCTAATATGATTTATATGTAATGGCACTTTGTTAGTTTTTGGTAAACATAAGAACATAACTGTAAATTGGAGTCATAAAGTAAGGAGAATATGGTCTAAATTAATTGTGCACTATTGGGTTTGAAATAAACCCATGCCACCAAGAAAGGTGGGTTTATAATCCGGCCCAATATTTAAACCCAAGCCCAAAAATATTTTCAGATCTCAACCCATTAAACCAAATATGGGTTTAGATTGGTTACTAAACTCAAACCAACCTAAACCCACTAACCAATGACCATAAGCCAAATTTCTCCAGAGTTTCAGGAGTATCTTCCCTCTCGACCGAGGGTGTCTAGTCAACGGATTATGGACTTAAAGAGTAGGCTAGGCCTGGTTTATGGGTTGCAGGAAATGGGCCATAAATAGAGAAACTGGCTCATATGATGGGCTTGGTAAATTGAGCAGAGGATTTTGAGAGTTAATATATATGGGCTGAATCAATTTGGATTCAAAATTTGAGATGGAATTGGGTATAAAGTTTGGATCCAAAATCTCTACCTTTTTTTTTTTTTTTTAACTAATCAATCCCAAATTACAAAATGAAAAATAAAATAAAAAAATAAATGAAGAGAAGTGAGCATAATGTAACACATTTAAAATCTCGAAAAATTCACAGCCCAAAAAAAAAAAAAGGAAAATCTAGCTTAAATAAATAAAACTCCAACACATTTTATGGAAACACATAATTCAAATATAAATTAAAACTGAAAAAGAGAGCATTTTGCGCTCTAGAGAACAACAACAGATCAAAGAGGACAAGACGTTTTTTACCCTTAAATTTGACAATTGTAATTTAGCCTTTCTACGATTATTCTTGCGATATTCTGTGATAAACATTTATGTATAATGGATTTGTTTTTTGGATTATTCACATTTGAAGTTATCAAGCATGATTTTTTCATGTAAAATTATCTGTATATATTAGTATTAATATGCACACGCTTGATTCTCATACTGAAGAAACACATTTTACCATGTATTATATAATTATTAATTGCCAAATTATACTATTCCTTTTCATCTTATAAGAAGAAAAAAAATTGAACCTTACTTTAATAATGATGACAAATTATATAATAGTACGATTAAGTAAAGTTTTTTTCTTCATAATAACAATATTCATTACTTACTATTTTTTAAAATAATTTTTACATTTATTTATTTGTCTTCAATTTTGTTGCCTATCATAATTGAAATAACATTGTTAAATCATGAATCAATGTACCATTATTATAGAGTACCGTCAACATACAAAATATTATTAGTATTTATTTTTCTTGCACTCAATTTTTTTATATTTAAGAAATGTTGGTCGTATGAAATGAGAAAATTGTATTAAAAAATACGCGGCACTATATATTAAAAATTTTATTTAATTGAACAAGGATAAAGATGAACCATGACATAAATTTATTTCAAAATAACTACTACATGCATGCAGGGATGACGATGCCACAGGCGTCGGCAACCTTCTTGGCATTTGGAGAGTTGATGTATGGACCTAACACCGGGTTTGTGATGTATTGGCAGAAGCACGGCTGCTGCTCCCTCAGCTTACTGCAACATTCCTCCGATGGTGGCTGTCCCTCCGTTATCGCCCCAAGACATGGGCTCAGCTCGCCCGGGTCACAATCCGCTGCCACCACCGTCTGGTGTACCTGCACCACCACCATCACTACCATGCACCACGCAGCTATGCCCTTCTTCATCTTCAAACCTACGTACACTCTCTCTCTCTATCTCTATACTGAATATATCAGTTTGTGGGATGAATAATTGTGTGTTTTCTGTCTCAAGATTGCTGCTATATTTATAGTGGAGCTGAGTTGGTGAGTACAAAGAATCAACAGCATTAATTACGCACAAAACCAATTGCATCAACAAAAATGCTTTTTAGTCATTTAAAGGATGTCGAAATGAAATAAAGCAATGCTAAATCAGATAGTTTTATCCAAATCAACACCATTAATTATAGACTAACAAACTTATTTTTTAGTCATTTAAAGAATGAAAAAATGAAATAGAACATTGCTAAATTGATCAATATCATGAGTAATCTTAATTACCCACTACCAAAGCAATTGCATTTACAGGTTTAGTTCCGCATAGATACATATCTTACCTTGGTCACAAGTTTGTGTCACCTCTATTAATTAAAAAAAAAACCATCAAGTCAATTGAGAAATTCTGCACGGGTTTTCAAAGAAATTAACTGAACTTAATAATATAAATGATTCAAAATATTATATGTTGAAAAATATATTTTTTAGTTTTAGTATATATGTTTTATCACCATCAACTAGCAAATTGTTAATTATGAAACATCTATTGCATTAATTTGATACATGAAATAGTTTTTTTTTTTTATGTACATTAATATAGTATTTAAATTTTCTTTCATTTATTTATAGTTATAAAGAGCAATTCAAATTTTCCAAATAAAATTTCTAGCGTATTTTGAACCCATTTAATTAAAATAATTATTTTTCATTAACTAAACTATGAATGACTTCTACGTTATGTTACCAACCTTCACTTAAGTTCCTTTTCTTTTGATATTTTTTTTCTTTTTGTATAAAATTTAATTTTAGAAGTAAAATAAAATTTTAAATTATATAATTAATTTTGATGATTATTGTGGTTATGTCACATATCCTAGCAATGAAATTTATATGTATGTCTGTATAAGATATAAATTTTTTCACTTTTTCAATGATTAGCCCATCATTTTCAAAGTTACAACATTATTTATATATTTTGTAGATTTCTAAATTTAAAATACATAAAAATATGACATTTAATTTTGGAGAAATTTGTTATTGTGTCATGTGTCTCCAACAGTGTTATTTATATATATACACTATACACGAATAATGTCATTTAACGATGGAAACAAAATTAATTGGATGGCATTTTTTACGTCATTAAAAAAAGTATCGACACTTAAGTATCATTAATTGCAACCTTAAATTTACCGTCACGAAATCATGACACTTTTGTCTCATGCGTCAGGAAATTAAAACGGTGAAGCAAAATTGGGTCAAGTATATTTGAAGAGTTATGGTACCCTAAATATATAAGAGACACACACATATATATATATTTTCACAAAAACTTGTAGGATACCATCAATGGATATAAATTGTGAGATGTATTCTCAATACCGACAACACAAACCCATTTTTACAAGATAATATATATTTATGAGGAGTTCGTCTGATCAGGAATTTGACCGTGAAACGGTCTATAAGAGTGTCACCCTAAACTATTAGTCCACCATTTTTGTAGCTATTTACTTTTTTAAAATTTTAAATTTCAATATAAATAAAATAATACCATTAAACTTGAGAAATGTTGTAATTTTATCTTTCCGATGTTTTACTTTTATATAAAAAAGATTATTTTCATTCTTGATGGAATGAAATGTAGAAAGATATATTGTTTAAAGAGTTTATTGTTTTTTTGCCCATTAAGTAAGAGATCTGGCAATTTAGGACAAAAATATTTCAAGCTGACAATTTAGGACTTTTTGTTTTCAAATTTAGCAATTACTGCCCAATTTCAGCCCGAATTGCTTATTTGGACTGAAATTGCACGTTTTTTGCACGTGACACCCTTAATCGGGTTGAAATTGCTGAGGTGGCAGGATATTTAGCGAGGTGGATTTTCATACTTATTTTTTGGACTATCATGTGTATTATTAAGTGGGCCCCACCTATGACATGTCACACAAATTTAAAAAAAAACGGATATATTGCTTTAGGGAAAAAAATCATCCCCAAATAGCGACCCCCAATTTGAAGAACCCTAATTTCTCCAAATTGAAGAACACCCAATTCCCGAACAATTTGATGACTTCGAGGGAAGCGACGAATTGGAGGGCATGCTTCGCGACTGAGATGACTTCAGGACCAATGCCGTCGCCGGGGAGGAGGGTGATGTTGTAGCTCTTCGACAGCGGAGCAGCGGATACTGGAGAATTTGGGGGCGCGATTGGAGAGGTATTTGGAGTCAATTAGTCGAGAATTGAATGGCTTGCAGTTGAATTGCAGAGAAGCCGCCATGGATAAAGTCACTGCAACCCAAGAAGCTCCTTTCTAGTTTAGAACTTGGAAGCCTAATTAGTAATTATTCCCCTTTTCTCTCTTTTTTTTTTTTTCTCTTTTTAATAATTTTTTTAATAAATGGTGATAATGTGTTGGATAATTTTCCATTTTTAACACATTATCAACGTGTAAACGATGTTTTTAATTCATTGTTAGTACTATGGCAAAAACTTTAGTGCACAAGGTGCACGAATCCAAATTTGTGCATAACAATACTATTATATTATATGAAGTAATACTGTTATATTATATGAGTGATACTGTTATATTATATATAGTTTTAACAGTATTACTTATATAATATAACAATATTACTTCATATAATATAACAATATTGTTGTGCACAAATCTGGATTTCTGCACCTTGTGCATAGGAGTGTCACTCTAGTACTATTAGGTCTCATTTAGTTTCTAGGTTTGGGTCGGTTTTGTTCGAGGTGCTCATTCCAAAGAATAGACATCATCATCAGAATAGCCAGACCTTGTTCGGGAGATTTGGCGAAATTGTTTGGGAATTGAGTGTTCTTCAATTTGGGGAAATTAAGGTTCTTCAAATTAGGGGTCGCGATTTGGGGATGATTTTTCCCCCAAAGCAATATATTCGTTTTTTTTTTTTTTTATTTGTGTGACGTGTAACAGGTGGGACCCACTTAATAATACACATGACAGTCCAAAAAATAAGTCTGAAAATCCACCTCGCAAAATATCCTGCCACCTCAGCAATTTCAGCCCGATTAGGGGTGTCGCATTCAAAAAACGTGCAATTTCAGCCTAAATGAGCAATTTGGGCTAAAATTGGACAGTAATAAAGTCATAAATTGCCAGTCCGAAATATTTTTGTCCTAAATTACCAGACCGCTTACTTAATGGGCGAAAAAAGTAATAAACTCTTGTTTTAATTAATTCCTCCGTTTTTGGAAATCTATTCTCAACAATAATGCATTAACTGCATATATAAGGAATCAAAGTTTGTTACACAATAGTCCATCGCAAAAATACAAATTAAAGATTTGTTGCTTTACATTAAGGCTCCATTTACTTCGACCACTATAGATATGTTAATTGTCTAGTAAGATAACTTTATAGAATAAGATATAAATTGTTATCCACTTTTAATGTTTATTCTAACATATAATATTTGGATAAGGATGTAGTACCCTGGATCAAAAACAAAGCATAATGGGTTAATGAAATAATTAAACCCTTAATTAAAATATTTTATGCGCGTTAATTCTTACTTGTTTGTGTGCGTTTTTAAATATACGATAAGGTACGATTTAGACCGATGAAAATTCTAGATGTGGAATATAAAATATTTTTATACCATGAGATGCACAACGGAAAAACAAGAAAATAAAAACAAACTAGAGGTCAATCGGAGACCCGTAGCTCAAATGGCGAAGAAAAGAGTCGGATATGAAGGTTAGGTAAAACGGAAGGGGTAGAATCCGAATAAACGGTAAAATGGAAAATAATATTTTAATGAACAGTAAATTAATTTTACTAGGTAAATAGTAACTTTGAAAATCTATAAATAGGGGCTCAATCAATTCAAAAATTTTCATTTTCTGCCGACGACGAAAACGACGCGAACAAGTAAGTTTCTCTTTCCTTTTCTTTACTTTTTTTTTCGCCGGAAAAGTCACCGGAGCGCCGCCGGAAAAGCCACCGGAGCAGTGATGCTGGTGGTGGTGCGTCGGGTGCTGGGTGTGCGATGGTGCACAAGCGTCGGGTGCCGGGTTGTGCATCGGGGACGGGATGTGCGCACGGGGGCTGGGCACCGGGGGCCCTGGTGCGCACGGGGCTGGGTGCCGGGGGCCGGAGGTGCACGCGGGCGACAAGAGCCGGCTAGCCGAGAAAACTCGGCAGCCGGGAGGTGGGCGCGCGCGGGCGCAGGCGACGGGAGCCGGTTGGCCGAGAAAACTCGGCAGCCGAGAGGTGGGCGTGGGCGGGCGCGGGCGACGGGGGCCGAGTTGCCGAGAAAACTCGGCAGCTGCCGGGTGGGCGCGCCAGCGTTGGGTTTTTTTCACCCAACGCCGGGTGCTCGCGTGTCCCGACGCACGCGATGCCGTGTTTTCGACCCGAACCTCGTTTTTTCCACCGTACGTCAACATCGAGTCATTTTTGACGAGATGTCGTGGGCCCGGTCAAAGTCAACCCTTTGACCAAAATTACCGAAATACCCCTAAACTTAAAATGCTCCGTACGAGCTCGTTTCAACTCCGATTGAGCTCATTCTTTTTGCGTTGCGATCCTTATTTCAATCTCTTTCATCTTAGCCTAAGAAACTGAACTTTCACCCTTATTACTTCAACCTCAAATTTTGAGATCCCTCGATCCGTCGTGCGTTAAATGATCGTTCTTTCTTCGAAATTATTTATAGCTTTAAATATATTTGTTAAGAATCTAAAGAACACTATAACTTGTGTAGGTTATCAGTTGGACCGTGTTTGTGATACCTAGTACTAGCTACTCGACAAGGTGGGGGTAACTTCTGAATCTTTATCTGTTTATTGTTTTCCTAGTAAAAACATGAACTACGGAATACTATTTGCTGTGAAATTAGTTGTTGTGTCATACTTTATACTGTGAAAGGACAGAGGTCTGACTCTGATCATACATTTCGTCCCCGCCTCTCTTCTACTACTCTTGAGGTTTGGTAGTCCTCTTGAAGCGCACCAGCGGTATTGAGACCGTTTTATTGGGTGTGACGGGCAGATCCCGTACCCATCCTTCACCATTTCTAATATCTACTATGCATTTTACGTACTGTGTCAACGTGACTGTCGATTATTTTCCGGTATTTATATATATCGCATGTTATAAGAGGCAGATGTTACTCCCACGAGTGTATTCAACGCACTCACCCCTTAATCTGTACTCACACTACAGGAATGATGGGCTTGATGAACTTTAGAAGGAGAGAGGGAGTACCATATCTGGACCTGTTTTGTTAAGTTGGTGTCACACAACGTTTTCAAACAAAGTCTTAATTAATTCATGTTTTATAATATTTGATACATGTGATGAAAGTGAGATCCTGATGGTTGTTTTCGCTGCTGTATTTTGTTGTGTTATCGGTATTGAGACCGAATGCTATCAGCAGAGGCTGATTGTTGATATGTGAATGATTCACATCATCCCTTATCTCTTTCTTCTGTCGTCTCTAATCTCCTTCGTCTGTTGTATCCTAATATTTCTTCTTCACGCCCGTACAAAAACTCTGATATTTTAAGTGAAAGAAAATGGGGCGTGATAAAGGATATTAACTATCCTTATTCATTTAACTATCATTGTCCATTTATTATGTAATATATGCAGGTTAGAATAAGAGTGATATTACTTAAATGTCAATTTTAATATTAAACTTGTAAAAAAACACAAAAATTCAAGTGAGACAGTCTTACGGATAGTTACTGTGAGAAGGAAACTCATCACCAACAAACAACATGTGAATTGTAGGGTTTGAGTTGTTGGTGATTGAGCTGTAGGTTGGTCCGTCTCACGCAATGAAATAAAAATTCGTGAGATGGTCTCACAAGAGGCTCACTCGCAAAAGAAAGGTAATAGTGCATTTTACTAGAGATATAAATGTAATTTTCTAATGTTATCTCAAGTTTTGGGTAACTATTATAGGGGAGGGGTCTGGATTATTAACCAAGGTATTATCCGAATTTTAACATTTTATCCTGAATTTGAAGGATAATCTGATTTTTTATTTCCATAAAATAAACACCATATAAAGTTAGATAAAATGTGATCCCAAGCAAAATGAAGCCTAAGGGTAAAGAAAAGCAGCCGGAATTTGTTCTGTCGGAATTTAATTTTGATTGTAATTTCATTAATATAATTATTATTTTATCCTTAGTGTTATTAAGTATCCTAAAGTCTTGGACTTCTTTAAATTTTAATGATGATATTAATACACGATAGAAAATGGGATATCATTTTACATCTCAATTCTCATTTTCTTCCGTCATTGTCCTCGCTTCCACTTATGAATAGACTTTTTGTCCCTTCATTACTCTTAATATTTTTTCTCATTCCCAATTTCTTCTACTTTTTCATTCCTTTTCCCATTAAACTATAGAACTTCTTCTGCGTTTAACTAACAGACCAACAACCTTACTTTCTAATCATTAAGAGAGTGACAAAATGAAATTATAGCATTATTAAATTAATCCATATCATGAATAGTATTAATTACCCACCAAAGCAATTGCATTTACAGTTTTAGTGCCAGGTTGATACATTTCTTAGCTTGGTCTATAGACTATAATTAAAGAAAGAAAAAGAAAAAACATCAAGTCAATAGAGAAAGACCGGCCTTAACTGGCGCGTAAGTCTCTTCTGCAACTGGTGTATAAATCTTAGATTCATGCATTTGGATCGGGTCGAATGTTATCCGGATCCGCACATTTTCCTTTTTTGTTTTTTCTGACCTTTATATTACATTAGTCATACCTTTATGTTTATATTATTCATACATTTATGTAATACTTTAACTTCAAAAAAACCCTAATTTCGGCACAATATGTACATATATACCTTTATATGGTATTACTCATACATTTATGTGATATTAGTCACACCTTTATATCAAGGTAGTCATACATTTACGTCATATATAAAGGTACAACTAACATAACTAAAATGTATGACTAACATAAGTAAAATGTATGACTAACATAAGTAAAATGTATGACTAACATAAGTAAAATGTATTAGTGGTTGTTTAAAAAAATGTTAAGGTACAACTAAAACCCTAAAAGGTATAACTAACATAACATAAAAATATGACTAATATAACATAAATGTATGACTAACATAATATAAAGGTACAACACCGGGAAGCGAGTTTGGGTGGGTTTAGGCGCACCCACCCATACGCGTGGAGGCGCGTGGCGGGTCAGGTTGACCCAGGTGAAGTAAAATGTTCTATTTTTCATGGTCACAAAACTCAAACTTATATGTATCGGGATGAAAAATAGAATTTATAATCATTAATATTAATTTAGACATGTGAGCTGAAGAAAAAAAAATGGTGTTAATATTAAATTGTAATTAAAAAGAAAAAAAAAGTTACTACTATTACAAGTGAAATGACTAAAAGTGATATTTTATAAACATAAAGGACTAAAAATCAAAAGATGAAAGATAGAAGACTAAAAATCTAATGAGACAAATATAGAGGACTAAATATTCGTTTCCTCTATTTTTTAGTTTTGGTATGTTTTATTATCTATTATGGCAATTAAATACTATATAGTTTGTCAATATATTATGTACTTATTGAAACATATATTGCATTAATTTGTTACATGACATAGTTTTTTTTTTTTTTATGTATATTGATATGGCATTTAATTTATTTTAATTTATATATGTATAGTACTAAAAAGAGCAAGTCAAATTTCCAAAGTTAATTTCATAGAGTATTTTAGACCCATTTTATTAAAATAATTATTTTTTCATTAACTAAACTATCACTACTATACGTTGTCAAAGTTTTAGTGCCTTTTCTTTTGATCTTTTAATTTTTGGTGTACAAATTTTTAACTTTTAAAATTAAAATAAATTTAAAAGTATATAACTAATTTGTTGATTATTGTGGTTATGTCACGTATGACGTATCCTAGCGATCATATTTATAGCAAACATATTTATATGTATGTCTTTGTAAGATTTAAAATTTCACCTTTTCAATAATTAGCCCATCATTTTCATAGTTACAGTCTTCTTTATTTATTTATTAGATTTTTAAATTTAAAATAACTACAAATAATACATTTAAATTTGGAGAAAATTTGTTATTGTATCATGTGTCCCTAACGGTCTTATAATATATATATATATATATATATATATATATATCACATATTTAATTTAACGATTTCAACAGAACTTATATGAGGTTGTCAGAAAAATATAAATTATTAAGATGAAGTCTCAATACTGACAATACAAATTCATTTTTAATTACAAGATAATATATGTTTATATGATGGTTTGTCTCAGGAAATTTGACTGCGAAACGATTAACAAAAGTCTTACTCTAATTTATTGGTCCACAATTTCTATAGCTATTTATTTTTTAAATATTTTAAATTTCAATATAAAACAATAATACTCTTGAGAAAATTTGTAGTTTATCTCCTCAACGTTCTACTTTTATATATAAAAAGATATATTCATTTCGGATGGAAAGAAGTGTAGGAAGATATATTGTTTTTAATTGCCTCCATTTTTGGCAATCTATTCCCAACAATAATGCATTAACTACTTGTATAGGATAATAGGAATCAGAGTTTGGTACACCCCAATTAATTATATCACCAAAAGACAAACAAAAAGTTTGTTGCTTAATTTACATTAAAAGTAAAGAAGAGCAGCCAGAATTTGGTCCGACATAATTTAATTTTAATTGTAATTAGGTGCGTTTGTTTGGTAGTATTCTTTGGGCCGAACAATGCATCATGAGATATAAAGCAACGGATTTTAGTCTATGCATATAAATAATAATAAGTTTGGTTTTTTTTTTTTTTTTAATAAATCGATATATATTAAAGAAAAAGAAAAAAGAATACAAATGTTCGAACAGAAAGAGCAAGCTAAACTAATGCAGGTCTCATTAAAACCCCAATATAGCAAAATCCAGTGGAAAAAAACTATATTGGGGAAAAGGAGTACCTGCATGATTACACGAATTTAAAAAATTCAAAACCAGAAAATTCTTGACACAGTGTAATGAAGAGAAGTCAGCGCCGAGTACATCCATCCCGATTTCAGATTCAATGTAGAAAACATATCAGCTGACTAATTACCCTCGCGGAAGATATGAGAAACTTTGAAATCCATCTCATCTAACATCCTGAGTACCCTTTCCCATCTATTCCAAAAGTACCAAGGCAATTTCCTCGATTTGGGAGAGCCCAATGGTGGGTGTCAAGACAACAAAATAAATTACCTACTCTGAAATAACAACTAAGTATAACGGCAAGCAGGGTCGATCCTCAGGGAATAAAAATTAATTCACTTGAGTGTGAAAATAGGGGGATTTTGAATATCTACTAATTAAACTAACTACTAAACTATCAAATAAAAATAAGAATCTACTAACAACGAACGATGGAAACAAATGAGAGAGAAAATAATCTTACGAGACTCCGATTCAAGGGTACTGACATTCAATTGCATCACTGATCCCGGACCACAAATATCATCTTACACATTCAAGCATTTAACCTTAAACTAAACATGGAAGCCATAGACTAGTCATTTGTTTTCCTAATTTAATTGATCAAATGAAACATTCAATCAACCTAATTATCAACTAATTGGCGTGCACTCCAAATTAATTAACAATTGCATTAATCTCTTGTGAAAACAGTTAAACCTAACTAAATACCTAGAACCGAATAACTTAGAAGCTGAAATTATTAAGTCTATAGTTTCTGTTAGTCCCGTTAATTCAATTAGGTAATTATACAATGAAGCAAGGTATAATCGGCCTATTGCTAATAAGTACCAATCCTCCTAGAATCATACATGAAGCAAAGTATAACACAAAATTCACGGATAGCGGTAGTGAAATTTAATTCAAATCGAATTGTCAGATCAATCTAAACTATAATTCACTTTATGGAATAAAATCATTAATCAACAGATACTTGAATTAAAGTAAGAACTTAAATTAAGAACAATGCCTCACAGTGATAACAATCGAATTAAAACAACCCTTGAATCAGAGAAGGGAAATTAGCCACGCATGCCTTGATTAATCATCTCCATAAAAATATCCAACATTCGTCTTGAGAACAGAGAAGAAAAAAAAAAGATTAAGAAAACTAGCGTGCATGCGTGCGCTGGAGAGAGTGTGGAGAGAGAAAATCACGTATTGGAAGATATCGCGATAAAATAATATCTTTAGGTCTAAGATCTCCTACTCCTAATAAAACTCTATTAATCTAAAAAGATATGCAAATCTATTACAAAGATAAGAGTTTAATTGGATTAAAACTCTTGTTGGACATTCCTCCACCATCAACTCAGTTGGGCCTAATTGATATATCTTTCCCAAGCCCACATCACAGCTTAAGCCCAAAATGCACTCTTTAACTCAATTTCTCTTCAAAGTCCACCAAAATCAATTCCTACAAATTAGAACTATAATTCAATTGATTAGGCACAAAAGAAATATAATCGAGGGTAATTATGATGATAAAAATATATAAAAATAACGCACTTCTTTGGTGGAATGGGTAAGAGGAGTAACGCATATGTTTAATATGGTGGTTTTAGTAAAATGCTCAAACGGAGTGGAATTTGGTAGACGGCCTAGAGTGTTATTAGGATGTGAAAGAAGTGAGTACTGTCCATCTAAATAAAAAACGTAAAGACAACATTTGGTTTTTGACAATTAAGTTATTTAAAAGAAAAGCTCTAGAGAGAGAGAGAGAGTTACCAGTATGAAGAAGTGTGAATGTCCATTTCTTTTGAAGGGCACTCAATTGAATGAAGACCAATGGTCACTAACAGTTTTATCGGGTGTTCATAATCACCCAATGGGGTGTTACTTGGTTAGTCACTCATATGTCGATTAACTTACACCTATTGAAGATCAGTATGTGTTTACTTGTCAAAGAATAATACAAAACCAAAAGATATTTTGAGCAGTTTGAAATAATCCTTTGTTGATAATGAGTCGACGCTGAAGACCATTTACAATGCTTGTCATAAGCATCGAATTGTTGAGAATGGAGGTCGTTCTCAGATGCAATATTTATTGGAGAAATTGAAACACCATGAATATTATTATTTTGCCAAGAGATGTGAACAGACGGACAAAGTCAAGGGTATGCTCACCCGATTAGTGTCGAGTTGTTGCATGCATTTTCAAATGTTATATTGATGGACTGTACATACAAGACCAATCGGTACAAGATGCCTCTTTTGCAGATTGTTGGGATTACATCCACTGATATCACATTCTCGGTGACCTGTCACTGGAAGTCCGGTAATGTAGGAGACATCATATAGTGTGATGGTCATCTCAACAAATGGTAGGTGAAAGCGGTTGGTCTCCGGATGCCACGCTCTATGAAGACACATATGAGATTCTCGTTGGGATTTTTATATGATATGGATCGTAGCCCATAAATCCGAGTTCGAGACATCAGAACACTCCAATCATCAAATTCGCCATCTAGCTTCCACGCCGCCATAACTTCAGCACATCTCTTTTCTGATTGAACCAAATCTTTGACGCAACGTGGGTCTTGAAATTGGGAATCAATCTAGGTCCGTGGGCCCACCAGGATATGGTCAAGTGAAAACATCGTTCTCTGGCTCTTCCTCATTCACATCCTCACTTTTATCCATATCTGCAACAACTTCTTCAAAGACATCAGGATGATATGCAGGAGGCAACTCGGGTTGCTTGTTCATGATGGCTTCACTTTCTTCTCCTACAACATCTTCCTCTACAAAAGGAGCCAACACGTGTTCATTCACGTCATCAAACGGTCTCTGTTCAGTAATGGCATCGGAGTCTTCATTTTGTCGCTTTCTTTCAGAAGTTGTTGGTCGATTCTTTCTCCTGTATATTTTCTGAACTGTAGGTAATCAAACAATTCATGTTAATAACAAAAAAAAAGAGGAAATCACACTGTTCGAATCCCAAAATCAAAAATCTAACGTGTCATTCGACAGTCATGGTTGAACGGGGGAAGGTGTGTTCGACAATCGTGGTTGATTTTATTAGTCGAATAGCCTGTAAGACCTGCGAACAACCAGGGTCAAACAGCTGACGACCTAAAATACGAAATTTCTACGTTTTTTTGCATCCTACTCAATATTTTCCCACAATAGACTACAATTATATGCGCACACCATAAGACATACTAATTGGTTTGATTTTTACCCATGAATCAATCTAATTTACATAACTTGTATTCAAGATTCAAAATAGCTCAATCAACTTGTGGTTTGGGTAAAATACGAACCTAGCACCGAAGTATCACATTCGTTTGGAGTGTCCATTGCAATTGTTCGATTTCTCAAGTCGGAATGAGCACAAGTTTGTTCAACTTCTTTTCTTCTTCCTTTTCTTCCAAATTTGATCTCCTGGGTGGTTTTCTTTTTTTGTTTGATTTAATCAAGGGTTTTGTTTTTTTTTAGTCAAAGGGCATAATTGAAAATGTTTGGGGTGTGTTTAGAAATATTTTAAGAATTACATACTACAATTGGGGTGTGAATAGATATTGGAGTGTGCTTAGAATTCCTTAGGGTGAGGATAGTCCCACCCTTATAGTAATTCAACTTTCATCCCCAATTTTTTTACAAGTTAAATTTTATTACTATATTTATAGATAATTTTGAAGAAATAAAATCATCTCAAATATATTCATCATCAACTTCATGAGTGTACTATTTGTAAAAAGGCTTAAGGAGTAGGGTTTCACCATTTCAAATTTTAGATAGTTTAAGGAGTTGTAAATGAAATTTGGGATAAATGATAATTCATAAATGAGTTTATTAATTATTATTATATGTATATATATTTTTAAAAAAGAAGGAAATGAGGAATCCTCGGTTTACATAAATGGATCGATTTTGGGGTCAAAGATTTTTTTAAATATCTCTCTCTCTCTCTCATTTTGCTTTTGTCTTTTTTCCCATTTACTTTCTATTACCTTTCTCGTCTTTTATTGCCCTCTCTCACTCCCTATTTTTTTTTATCAAAATTGTTACAAAATCCATCCCATTAATTATTGCCCTCTCTCACTCCTCTTTTTTTTTTTTTTTTTACCAAAATTGTTACAAAATTTATCTCATTAATTAATTTTGATACTCAAATCTCTTCCATATGCAAAAATATTAATGCCCCTACTTTAATTAATGCTATGACTAAGGAATATTAATACACCTGCTTTTATATGTAAGAATTTCGTAAATGAGAAAACAAATTCACTCCATAGTCACAAAAACTCTAACTACATATTGAGATGAAAACTAAACTTTTTAAATTATTAATATTAAATTAAGTAAATTATAAAATTCATTTTATTTTGTGGTACTACATAACAAATTTTTGTATAGAAATGTCAATTTTATTTATGTTAAAAAAATACAAATTTGTGATTGAAAAAATCCACCAAATAAAACAAGACATCAACATGTGACATTCTCTATATAAGAAGTGAAAAACAAATGGTGAAAGAAAGGATGAAAACTTTAATGAAACAAACTAAGAGACCAATTTTTTTTTCCTATTTAAAATTCAAAGTACTTTTGATAAGTTGTAACTGAGTATCATATCAATTCTCTTGATTTCCCCTACAAGTTGGTCCTCCTGCTCTAACAGACTGCACTTTACAAGTTCACCATTCACCCTCTAACCTCACAACATGAATCTCTACCTCAACCCCCACCAAGTTCACCATTCACAACATGAATCCCTATCTCAACCCCCATCAATCTTATGTTGAAGCTCACATACCATACATGTACTTAGTGGCATTGGATATTTGTGTGATGGATCTGCTGCTATATCAGTAGACCCTGTTCAAAATGATGCAGGTAATGAGTTTGGGATGATGATAAACCATCCCAACTATTTGAATCTCCATTTTGTTAATAATAGACCTAGTCATAGAATCCATGATTATCATGATGTTTCATTATTTATTCACCTTGCCATCTCTAATGAACCACGCATTACGTCTCATACTTTTTATGGTTATCAAGTCACTTTTGCATTTGTAACAGAAGAAATTAGAGAAATTATTAGGTGCATGGTAATCTTATCCACATGATATTTTAAACATTGAATGAATTAAAATTCAATTATTGTACCATAGTATGATGGGATTCGCCTAGCATCACAATAGATTTTATCCACAGATTTTACATCCATTGTTGGAAATTAGAATGCCCTTTATGATATCAATTGTTACAAATATCCAGGATATATCGACGATATATTAAATTAAATATTTTAGAGATATAGTTAGAATATCTTCTATGATATCAATTGTTACAAATATTGAGGATATATCGACAATAATATAAAAAAATATTTTTGATTCAAGTACACTATGATATCAATTGTTTCAAATATTGAGCATCTATAAAAAAATATTATGATATTTATTATAGAAATAATGAAAATATATCAATATATTAATATTATTATGATATTTTAAATTGAATGAACTAAAGTTCAATTATTGCAATATAGTATGACGAGATTCACCTAGCATCACAACAGATCTTATCCATCGTTTCAAATATTGAACATATATCAAGAAAAAGTATTATGATATTTATTATAGAAACAATGAAAATATATCAATTGATTAATATTATGATATTTTAAACATTGAATGAACTAAAATTCAATTATTGCACCATAGTATGACAAGATTTTCCTAGCATCACAACAGATCCTATCCACATGTACTGCTACTAGCTACTAGTTCGATATGACAAGATCTAGAACATACATCTCAACCCTCTTTATTTTTATCAGAAGAGTGGATTTGTTGATAAAACCATATGTTTCAAACGTTGACCACACCCACCCTTTGACCTCTAAAGGATGGAGTTGTTCTCATATTCGACTCACTGAATCATACAATTTAATCGTATCACATCTATGGAATGGATATTTGTTTGAATGAAACACCCCAATCTGATGACTTCCCTAAAAAAACATAGAGAGTTTCACCTAATAGTGATGACGAAATAGCGATGTAGTTTAAGAAATACTTTCATCAATCCATCGGGTAGGTGAACAATCAAGTTTCTGCACAACCTTATTATATCAAAATTCCTTGGGTATTCTCAGACTTGCAAGCACATTTAAACACACTACAATGTGTGTTGCTGGCTAAAAAAGTGTCGGTCCGCTTGTCATTATCTCCTATCTATTTCACAGCATTCTTATACAATTGATATTCACCCGATGTTAAATATCTTCATCTTTCAAAAAATTCAATGACTCTAATTCGCTTTGCATGCGACTAAATGATTTTTTAGGAGAATCTTCTCTTCATCGTTATACATATACATCTTAAAAGGAAATCTATACATATCAGGAGGGAGTTGAGCATCTTGAACCGGTAATAGTTATCTTCGTATTAAGTCACGGATTGACTTAAAATCGTTGAGTTTTGTGTCTTCTCCAATCGGACGAAATACTATTTTCTAGAAATTTACAACTCCGTTTTGTAGAATTTTACAACTCCGTTTTGCATAACAAAATGAGTCAACAAATCAAGGCTTCCCTCATCAAGTCACAACCCCTTCTCATGGAGATAACATATAAAACATACCATGCACCTAATAATTTCTCTAATTTCTTTTGTTATAAATGCAAAAGTGACTTGATAACCATAAAAAGTATGAGCGTAATGCATGGTTCACCAGAGATGGCAAGGTGACTAAATAATGAAATAGCATGATACTCATGGATTCTATGATTAGGTCTATTGTTAACAAAATAGAGGTTTAAATAGTTGGGATGATTTCCTTAGGCATGTGGCAATAATGAGACAATCTCTCGAATGACACATTAGAATATCACATATCTAGATGAAATATTCCGATATTCATATAGAGTAGCAGGTCATTAGTGGTGATGAACGTGTGACCGGTTATAGAAATGCTCTTTATACTCGTCATCAGATCGTCAAAGCCCTTGAGTACACGCCATGATCCAACCGCTGAATCATGTACTCACAGTGATAAGGATTATTACGATCAATAAATGAAGAAATGACTAAAATCTTAGTTCCATCAAGTATGGGAATGGGTATAGGACAGGACTTGGCGTAATTTAAAAAAGATCCTAGTTCTACAACACTGTCATCTAAGTGGCCTATGGCATAAATCAACATAACTATCCTCATCAAAATCTATAACATATAGGTGGTGATGCACATGAGGTAAGTTATTAGCGGGACTGCAATTGCAAATAACACACACTTTCGATATTCCAAAAGGGGAGAACGATGAAGCCATACTTAGGTAGATCCCCAAAATTGGTCTGATTACACAAAGAAACAACAAGGAAAAAAACTTAGGGTACCGATAGCCAAATTAAACAAAAAAACACAATCTATAATTACGTACCTTTCAAATTTAGCACTATCTCCAGCAGCTCCTGTAAATCTTCTAGGACGCGGGGATTAAGAGATATCGCCGCAGTGTAGGAGTTAAGGGGGAAATGGAAAATTGTTTGTTTTCGGGGAAGAGGTAGCGGGAATTTAGTACCTTCGGCGAATGAGTAGTGATTTAGGTGGGGGTGCCACATGAGAAAGAAGGGGATGGGTGATTTCAATTTTTTATTTTTTATTTTATTTTTTAATATAAAGGATATAATAGAAAAGTATTGGGGTGTATAATTCAAGGATTTTGGTATGAATTTAAAATCATGAATTTTTTTTTAATTCTTATGTTGCTAAATTTAAAATGTTAAGAATAAATTCTACCCTTCCAACGTGTTAGGCATGAAAATTAGGGTGGCACTATTCACACCCCAATGATTTCTAACCACACCCCATAATTAATTAAATGAAAAGTAATTATATATTAAATGTCTAGAATACTCATTGACCACACCCCACATATAATTTGAGTGACTAAGGATACCCATAAATTCTAAACACACCAATTCCCACTCTTCTTCTCCTTCATACCACAAATTCTTATTCTCCTTTGTAAACCCTAAGAATATCACCTATCCAATATTCTCTACAGAAATGTCTATGGAACGGGAAGATATATTTGAATCGAGCAATGTAAGATTTCTCGTACCTTTTGAAAAGTTTGAAATAGTGTAGTATAAAAAATCGAGTTTTGGTTTGAAAAATACAAAATCCTGCTGGAACAGACCCGTTCGACCACTCCAGATCAAACATCTCGAAGACTGTTCGGCTGAAGTAGTCAAATGTTTTGTGTGATGTTCGAATCTCATGACCGAAAATATACCGAGTTGTTCGATCAAAAAATTCAAACGTCATTCTTGGTGTTCGAACAACAATATTCGAACACTATGAATTATATTCGATTTTTTTGGTTGAACAATCATAGAACTGTTCAATTTCTAAAATTGTACAGAAAGCTCATTTAAGTGTTTTTGGGTTTTATCATTGAACAATATGTTTATTATGTCCTATTTTCATTGTTCATTAGGAAAACGGTTCAAAATCCATAGAACTAAGTGTGGTGAATCCCATGGATGAAAATGAAATGTATCAACAAGAGATTGATCAAATGTATGAACAATCATTTAATTAGGGAAATTCTTTCACCTTAATACTTCATTTTATATCGAATGTTTATCCGCTAATATTGTGATTGTTACAACATTTTTAACAGGTAGAATTGGTAGAGGGCGCATCGATACCACTTATTAGTACCACATGGTACAGATATCACTATTCATACGCTGATGAGTGGGCACTTCTCTACCAAATAAAACTAGCCAAATACACCAATATGGTAACATAAGATAGTTCATCAATAGGTGTTGCGAGTCTGGATCTTATTGACAGTGATTAGAAACACTAAGTATATTGTATATTAAGTCATTGGGGACATGTTGATTGTATTATTGTGGTTGGGTTCAATCGAACAGTGGAAAATTATTGGTAATTGTTAATTGCATGTTATATATTGTTTGGTTTTGGAATTGTTTGTTAGTATTATGGCCTCGATGCCCAATATTTTGGTACTGTTCGACTACAGAAGTTGAACACTTCACAATCCGTTCGAGTCCATGAGTTGAACAACATACAACCCATTCGACACCAGAAGTTTAACACTTCACAATCCGTTCAAATCCAGGAGTTGAACACTATACAACCCGTTCGACTACAGAAGTTGAACAAAATACAATACATTCGACAATTGGGGTCGAATTTCGTACACATCATTCGACATTAAATGTCGAACATTTCACAACCTCTTCGACTATAATGGTCGAACACTTTACAAGACATTCGACTTCACGAATCGAATAGTGGCAAATTTGTACTTGGGTTAATCTTCAAAATAAAAGGATTTCGACATTAGTAACAAACTAAGTTTCATATGACATAAACAACTGAATATCCGACTTCAAACATTAGACATTACTCAATAATACATCAAACATAAGTTCTGAAACAACATTACACATAATTCCTTAATGTCTCAAACATTCGTATGTGGCAAACATGTAACAAAGAATTAGTGAATAATAAGGAATGACTAACTTCTACGACTTTTATTACACCTAACTTACGGCTTTCGTGAGGGCTCGGCCTTAGAAGGGTGTTCATTCATGGACAACACATCATATGCAAGCTTCTTAATTGGCATCATGAAGTCGATGGATAAGTCTGGATCACGACGGTCCCATCTTTATACCAATGGATGGAGTTGAGTACATACCGAATGAATCATTTCCTAGGGTTGTGGATCCTGAATAGAAATGACACCAACAATATTTGAAACATGGTCAGGGTTCTGTACAATCGGATAAGACACTGTGTAATACCATTCCATATAATTCGGAGAGCAATCCCATGCAGGGTTCGCAGGAGAACCAAGACGATCCACGAGCAACAAATGACTACTCCACTATATGACGTAGTTATCCAGCAAATGGAAGACAATCTTTTATTGTGCACCCGTACTGCCTCTGTGCACTTACTTGGTATCAGTGGCACCTCAGGTATCATTTGCACATAGCTGTATTGTTGCAAGACACGATCGGGATGGTATGACTCAATGATGTCAAATGCACGGATGCATCCAACATAGAATGTTACAGCTTCACGAGGATAAACATCCCTCATCCCAGCATAGAGAGTCCAAACAACCTACAACCATTAAATATTCAAAATATTAGGACAAATAGTACAGTACATAACATTCACAGTGATAATCTCATTTCCACTTATATTACTCGGTGAGTATGTATCTAATATCTCTCTTCATGCTAATATACGGTCAATGGAACCTCTATGAGTGGCTTGTTGGGCCCACCTAAAGGCTAGTGGATGGCTGCTTCGAAAGTTCACATTGTGAGTTGGCCTTGTCATTGGAAAGTACTTATATATCCATGCCTACAACACCAAACATCATTGAAATTTTATGAAAATGAGATAAATACTAAAAAGAAATTAAATGAAAGTTGAACTATTCTTACTTCTAGCAATGTGAAGTATCCCGACATCTATTTCATGCCATAACAAGATGATAATCCCAACTGACCATAAAGAAAAGTCAGTGCAATAGCCCCCCATGCATACTTATGTACTTTGGTTACATTATTACCCAACATTCTCAAAATATTCATCGACACTCTGTTGCCGCTCTTATCTGAGAAGATTGTGTAACTAAACACAAACCAGAGATATGCTCTAACTGTACACATTCTAGTGGCCTTGTCTGTACTAGTAACGCCCTGACTAAATCTAGCTCGCAACCACTCAAGCTTAATAGAAGAACCTCACATTATCCCAAGGGCATCATCCGCCTCATCCACTGTTATCCCTAGATATTTAGACATCATCACGGGGGTGGGTACTACCTTGTCGTCAGGTAATACAACTGGCCGCTCTGTCATTGGAAGTCCGGTAATACAGGAAACATCATCTAGCATGATGGTCATCTTACCAAATGGTAGGTGAAAACTGTTGGTCTCCGGATGTCAACGCTCTACAAAGACACATATGAGATTCTTGTTGGGATTTTTATATGATATGGGTTGTAGCCCATAAATCCGAGTTCGAGACATCAGAACACTCAAATCATCAAATTCGTCACCTAGCTTCCACTCCTCTATCTTCGTGGTATGACACCATAACTTCAGCATATCTCGTTCCTGATTGAACCAAATCTTTGATACAATGTGGGTCTTGAAATTGGGAATTAATCTACGGTCTGTGGGCCCACTAAGATGTTGCTCTGTCAAAACAGCATACTTGGGCTCTTCCTCATTCACAACCTCACTTTCATCCATATCAGCAGCCACTTCTTCAAGGACATCAGGATGATATGTCGGAGATAACTCGGGTTGCTCATTCATTATGGCCTCATATTCTTCTCATGCAACATCTTCCTCTACAGAAGGAGCCAACCACTACAAAAAAAATGCTCTACAACAACGGTTATTAACCGTTATCGTAACTATATTAACCGTTGTCGTAGCCATATTAATAAAATAAAACAATATTTTGCCACGTAAGCTTACCACATCATCACACGTAATGCTAGGGATGATGTAGCACCCCGGATCAAAACGAGCATAATTGATTAAATTAAATATTTAACGTATGACTTAATAAGTATGCACGTTTACTTTGACTGTTTAATTTATTACGTGCGTTTCAGATACGTGTTTAACGCGTGACTTAGACGGATAATTTTCGTGGACATGGTATATAGAATATTTTCATACCATAAGATGCGTCTTGGAAAGACGAGAAGATAGAAACGAACTAGGGGTCAATCGGAGACCCGTAGCTCGAACGACGACGGAAAGGACAAAACCCGGAGTTTCGGAAAATCGGAAGATATTTACGATGAAATGAAGCGAAGATATTTACGTGAATAGTAATGTTGAAAAGTCAACGGATGAATAGTGTTTGAGATATTTTGGATGAATAGTAAAGGAGATATTTTCGGTGAATAGTAATTTTGCGAATTCTATAAATAGAGGCTCCACCGATTCATTTTTCACCGTTTCTCCGAACGAGCCGAAAGCGACGAAAACGAGTAAGTCCTTCTCTCTCCTCTCTTTCTTTCCGGGTTTCTGTCTCCGGCGGGCCACCGCCGGCGCCGCCGTCGGCGCGGCGCCGCTGCCGCCGGCCGGTGGCCGGAAAATTCAACATTGTCGGAATCGGACGATTTTCACACATGACGTTCGTCTCGACGAGACGAATCTAGGATAGGTCTCGGATTTCAAATCCGAGTTTTCGTTCGCCGGAAAATGGCGAAAAACAGCCCCCAAACCCTAACCCCTTCACCCTTTCTCTCTCCTCTGATTTCTTTCTCTCTCCTCGTCCTCTTGCCGGAGCGGTGGCCGGAGAAGCTGCTGGTGGTGTGGTGGTGATGTCGAGGAGATGGCGCCGCCGTGGGTGGCGGCGCATGGCCGGAACAGTAGGTATATATGTATGAACGTGCATGTGTGTGTGGGTTTAGGTGTGCTAGTGTGTGTGTATGTTGAGTTCGCTGTTGTGGGCGGCGCATGGTGACGCCGCCATGAGTGACCAGTGGGCCGGCGACGGGAGGTCGCCGGCGAGGGCTCAGGTGGAGGGGGCCGACGGCGGGTGGCCGCCGGCCAAGCAAGAACCATGGGTGTGTGTGTGTGATAACACCTTGCGATGTGTGTGTGTGTGTGTTTTCCTGTGTGCATGGACGGTGTTGGTGGTGACCGGCGACGGGGGTCGCCGGCCAAGACCTGGGGGAACGTCAGTGGTCGCCGGCGGCAGGTGGCCGCCGGCCAAGGCTGGGAAGCCGTGTGTGTGTGTGTGTTATACGTGTGAGTGTGTGTATATACATGTATATGTATAGGCGGTGTTAGGATGTTTGGTTGGTCGGGAAAGGTTGCCGGCGACGAGGGGTCGCCGACGGAGGTGCTGGGAGTGGTCGCCGGCGACGGGAGGTCGCCGGCCGGAGTTTTGGTTGGGGTTGAAAATCTAGGAAAAATAGGGTATCGAAGGGTTTTGCGGCGAGATTCCGGGCACTATTCACCGCCGGAGGTGGTAGCCGGCGGTGCAAGGATTCCGGCAAGGTAGGCGTCGGCGGCGTAGGGCGGCGCCACTGCGCCGGGTGGCGCCGGGAAGGTGGCTGGTCGAGCAGCCTGGGTGTTGGCGACCTGGGAAGGACCTGGCCGAGAAAACTCGACCAGGCGCGCGCCGGGAGAAGCAGCTGCAGAGAAAACTCGGCAGCCGTCGGGTGTCGGGAAGCCACGCGCACCGTGCGCGCCCATGCGCACCCGTCGGGTGCCGACGCGCACCCGACGTCGTGTTTTCGATCCGAACCTCGTTTTCTTTCCATCGTTCATCCGTATCGAGTCGTCGCTGACGAGACGTCATTGACCGAGGGTCGTGGGCCCGGTCAAAGTCAACCCTTTGACCAAAATTACCGTTTTACCCCTAAACTTAAAATGCTTTGTTCGAGCTCGTTTTAACTCCGATTGAGCTCATTCTTTTTGCGTTGCGATCCTTATTTCATTTCCTATATATTCAGCCACTCATACAGATCTGACCCTCTCATTTCTTGGACTCCAATCTTTAGATCTCTCGATCCGCCGCATAGTTAACGATCGTACTTTCGCTGGAAACGTTTATAGCTTTAATTATACTTTATTTGGGATCTAAGGAACATCATAACTTGTGTAGGCTACTTATTGAGTTGAGCCTTGTGATATCGGATCCTTTGGTACTCGCTTGGGAAATCTGATCCGTCGATACTCGTTGTTCACGTGGTAACCACCGAACGAGGTGGGGGTACATTCTAAACCTTTATCTGGTTACAGTTTTCCCTATTCCAAGCATGATTGAGAAATACTAAATGTTGTGATTATATGTTGTGTGTGGGGGTAATTTCTAACTCTGTAACTGTTTATAGTTTTCCCTATTTCAAAAGTATGATTGAGAAGTTCTAAATGATGAGACATATGTTATGATTACGTGATCATGTTATACTGTGGCAACGTGGCTGAGTGTTATATTCCTGGTATTGTATAACTGTTGACTGTTATAAGATGCGGATGTTATTCCCCACGAGTGTATTCAACGCACTCACCCCTTATTCTGTACTCACATTACAGGAAAAGAAGAGAATCTTGACGCGTAGAGAGAGAGGTGCCCTATCAGCTGTGTCCTTTGTCCGGATTTGACTTTTAAAGTTATGTTGTACGTTTGTAAAGGAAAACTGTATTTATTCCTCTTTGTAAAAGATCCTGATGTTTTTCCGCTGCGTAAGGTTTCAAACTTCCTTTTATCGGTTGAAACCGATGTTTAAAGAGTATCTCTTCTTGTCCTCTTCCTTTTTCTTTCTATTTTATATCATGTACGCCTCTTTCCCCTTTCTCTCTTAACGCCCAAAAATGAAAAACTCTGATATTTTGACCAAAAGATTTCGGGGCGTTACAGATGACACATCATCATAAGGATGACATCATCATGATTATCACACGTAATGCTAGGGATGACACATCATCATAAGGATGACATCATCATGATTAATATTATACATTGTGTGAGATTCGAACCCGGGTGGCCCGGTGGTACTCTAACCACTAGACCATTAATACCTCATGTGACAATGTCTTGCATATTTTTCTTTTATAATATATTTTTGATATTTTTCAATTTTCTATTATTACATATTTTTTGTTAACTTTTATGAAGTACCATTACTTATTAATATAAGTAATTGATTTCCAATTTTGATATATTAATATATATATATATAATTGAATGATTAATGACTATATTCATAATAATTAATATAATTTTCAAATTATATATATAATGAATATATTTATAAAATTAATATATTTTTCAAATTATATATATAATGAATATATTTATAAAATTAATATATATTTCAAATTATATGTATAATTAATATATTTATAACATTAATGTATTTTTCAAATTAATATATTTATAAAATTAATAATCTATTGTACATATTTTCTAAAATTTCTTTATAATGAAATAAAATATAATTCTCAAAATTAGTTTATTTCATCAATTTAATTCAACAATATATAGCATTTCTTCTTTCATTTAAAAAAATATTGTAATATTTGACTTTTTTTTTAAATATTAGTCTATGACAACGCTTCTACAAGGCTACGACAACGTTAGAAAACAACTCATGTGACAATGTCTTACATATATTTCTTTTTTATAATATATTTTTGATATTTTTCAATTTTCTATTATTACATATTTTTTTGTTAACTTTTTAAAGTACCATTACTTATTAATATAAGTAATTGATTTCCAATTTTGATATATTAATATATATATATATATATATATATAAATAATTGAATGATTAATGACTATATTAATAATAATTAATATAATTTTCAAATTATATATATAATGAATATATTTATAAAATTAATATATTTTTCAAATTATATTTATAATTAATATATTTATAAAATTAATAATCTGTTGTACATATTTTCTAAAGTTTCTTTATAATGAAATAAAATTTAATTCTCAAAATTAGTTTATTTCATTAATTTAATTCAACAATATATAGCATTTCTTTGTTAACTTTTATAAAGTACCATTACTTATTAATATAAGTAATTGATTTCCAATTTTGATAGATTAATATATATATATATATAATTGGAAGATTAATGACTATATTAATAATAACTAATATAATTTTCAAATTATATATATAATGAATATATTTATAAAATTAATATATTTTTCAAATTAATATATGTATATTAATAATGCATATATTTTTCAAATTATATATATAATTAATATATTTATAAAATCAATATATTTTTCAAAATATATTTACAATTAATAAATTTATATAATTAATGTATTTTTCAAATTAATATATTTTTAAAATTAATAATCTGTTGTAAATATTTTCTAAATTTTATTTATAATGAAATAAAATTTAATTCTCAAAATTAGTTTATTCCATTAATTTAATTCAACAATATAAAGCATTTCTTATATCATTTAAAAAAAATTGTAATAATTGACTTTTTTTTTAAATATTAGTCTACGACAACGTTAGAAAACAACTCTTGTCTTAGGGGTCCTAGGACAACACGTCTACGACAACGACAAGTTCAAACCCTTGTCTATGAGAGAATTTTTCAGGCAAAGACAACGGTTTAAAACGTCTACGACAACGGTAGGTTAAAACCGTTGTCTATGAGAGAATTTTCGGGCTACGACAATGGTTTCAAACGTCTATGACAACGGTAGGTTAAAACCGTTGTCTATGAGAGAATTTTTCGGGCTACGACAACGGTTTCAAAAGTCTACGACAACGGTAGGTTAAAAACCATTGTCTATGAGAGAATTTTTTGGGCTATGACAACGGTTTTTTCAAAAAATCATTGTCTTAGGGGTGTTGTCTATGTGCATTTTTCTTGTAGTGAACACATGTTCATTCACGTCATCAAACAGTCTATGTTCAGTAATGGCATCAGGGTCTTCATTTCGTCGCTTTATTTCAGAAGTCGTTGGTCGATTCCTCCTATATATTTTCTGCACTATAGGTAATCAAATATTCATATCAATAACAAAAAATAAGAGAGAAAATTACAAATTACAAAAAAGTAAGAGAGGAAATCACACTATTCAATTCCCAAAATCGAACATCTAACATGTCGTTCGACAGCCGTGGTCAAACGAGGAAGGTGTGTTCGATAGCCATGGTCGAAAGGGGGAAGGTGTGTTCGACATCCGTGGTTGAACTGGAAATGCTATGTTCGACAGTCGAGTTCGAACAGGGAAGACAATGTTCAATTTTATTAGTCGAATGGGTAATGTTGTGTTCGATTTTATTAGTCGAACAATCTGTACGACCTGCGAACAATCAGGGTCGAACAACTGACGATCTAAAACACAAAATTTCAATGTTTTCTACATCCTAAACTCAATATTTTCCCACAATAGACTACAATTATATACGCAAACCATAAGACATACTAATTGGTTCGATTTTTACCCATGAATCAATCTAAGTTATAAACTTGTATTCAAGATTCAAAATAACTCAAACAACTTGTGGTTTGGGTACAATACGAACTTGGCACCGAAGTATCACATTCTTTTGGAGTGTCCATTGCAGTTGTTCGATTTCTCAAGTCGGAATGAGCACAAGTTTGTTCAACTTCTTCTCTTCTCCCTTTTCTTCCAATTTTGATCGGCTGGGTGGTTTTTTTTTTTTTTTGTTGGATTTAATCAAGGGTTATGTTTTTTTTAGTCAAAGGGCATAATTGAAAATGTTTGGGGTGTGTTTAGAAATACTTTCAACATTACATATTACAATTTGGGTGTGAATAGATCTTGGGGTGTGCTTAGAATTCCTTGGGGTGCGGATAGTCCACCCAAAAAATATTAATAGCAAAAAAAAAACAGAGACTAAGAGAGGAGAAATTACCTCCAATAGTGTTGGCAACAACGATGGGTTGGACGGGAGAGAAGATCAAGGTTATCTTGATGGAGGGATCAGTATTACATCAATGTTGTTTTTTCATCTGGTTAGTGCATATAAGACAACTAATTGATTAAGATCTGAATTAAACAACTATAGATATAGATCTAGTACTTCTTCTAAGGTAAATATTTTAAGGTGAACTTTTTGCTCCGTTGAGGTTCATAGGTAATTAATTTATTTTAGAAATGGATTTGCACGAATATGGAAGGAACGATGGCGAGGGTTAGGATGACAAGACTGGGTTAGTGGGGCTACGTTTAGGAATATCTAAGGATGTGTTGGGAGTTAATTTGTAAAAATTTAGGTGATTTTGTGGAAAATATTTACAACACTTTTTTATTATCTCTTGTTTTTATTGTTACAATCTACTTTTTTTTTTATAAAATACAAAATAAGATGTGTTACAGTCATCCAAAAATGTGGTCTCAACTATTGTAATGTTCATGTTTTGTGCTTAACAATAGTGGTTGTAAGAACCGTGTTGCCACCATTATTGTTGAGTGAAAAAATACGCTCAAACACAACCGTAAATACACACCATTATGCAAACCATTATCGTTGAGTGAAAAAATACACTAAACAACAACACATACAAAAAATATTGTCATTAAGCCTATTTTTTTTGCTCAATAAAAATAGTTTTGCTCAAAACCATTGTAAATATGTCAATAACAACACAAATTGCATAAAAATGTTGAATTTCTTATGTTGTGCATTTTTTTTGTAGTGTATGGTAATAAGAGCTAAATTTGGAATTCATAAACTTAAGGTTTTTGTTACAAGCTCTGAACAGGAACTAACTTCATACTTGGAGGCATTACTTATTCCAAAATGGAAGTTGGCTACGGAAAAAGAATTTGATGCTTTAAAATATATAATACATGAACTTAGTGTGAATTTCCAGATGGTAAAACAACTATATATTGCAGATGGGTTTATAAATTGAAGAAAAATGTAGATGGTAGTGTTGCTAGGCATAAATCAAGACTTATTGCCAAGGGATATGCTCAACAAGCAGGTTATGACTATACTGACACATACAGTTCACTTGCTAAGCCTGTTACTATAATAATTATTCTTTCTATTGTTGTGACAAACTCTTGGCCTATTAGGCAATTGGATATTGACAATGTCTTTATTAATGGTGATATAAATAATGAGTTGTATATACAACAGGTGCCTGGTTTTGAACTAGGTGACAACTTGGTGTGCAAACTCAATAAGTCATTATATGGACTTAAGCAAGCATCTAGGGTATGGTCTATCAAGTTAGGAAACACTCTTCAAAGAATTGGTTTTTCTAGATTACAAGCTGACACTTCTCTTTTTAATAAACATCACAATGATTCAATCATTTTTATTCCTACATATGTTGATGATATGGTTATGCCAGGTAGTGACTCTCAAGAGGTTCAAATGGTTATTGAAGATCTTAAACAATTTCTCTTTGAAGGATTTGCGAAAACTGAAATATTGTTTGGATATTGGGATAGATTCTGTTGATGGAATGTTCTTCACAACATAAACACATTGAAAGTATGATTACTAAGATAGGAATGATAGGAGCAAAAGGATTGAGCACTCATATGGTTAGCAGTGAGAGTTCATCAAAATTTATTGGGGATCATTTTCTTGAAGGCAAATTGTACAGAAGCATTGTAGGGATATTAAAATATGCAATTGTGACTAGACGGACATATCTTTTGATGTAAATAAAGTTAGTAAATATATGCAAAATCCTCTCAAAACTTATTGGAAAGCTATTAAATGAATCATCCAATATTTAGCTAGCACAATTGATTATGGATTAAAGTTACAAAGTGATTCAAGACTCAATATTATCAGTTACATAGATGTAGATTGGGGATCAGATGTAGATGATAGGAGGTCTACTTTAAGATTTTGTGTATTCTTGGGTAAGGGTAAAAATCTCGTTTCTTGGAGCTCCAAAAAATAATACTTTATTTCTTGGAGTAGCACCGAGGCTAAGTACTGAAGTCTTGCATAAGGAGTTTGAGAGGTCTTGTAGCTGCAGTCTCGTTTATCTAAGATACACATACAACCTCAATCATGTGTCATAATTTGGGTTGACAACATTGGAGCTGTCAACTTCCAATCCGGTATATCATTCTCGAACTAAACATTTGGAACATGATCTTCATTTTATTCAAGAATAAGCTGCAGCGAAACAATTTTTAATTCAACATGTCCCTACCATTGATCAAGCTGCAGACATATTCACCAATCTTTTGTCTGGACAATTTTTCATGAAGATGAAAACAAGCTTGGAATCATTTCTCATACCATACTCAAATGAAAGGGGAGTTTTGGAGATGTTAATTGATATATTCTCACTGCATTTTAGAACTACCATGATTATCTCATCATTAGAGAATATTTTCTTGTTATTGATTTTAGTATCTCATATCATTAGTTGACAAGTGTCCATTATCAGCATATTTCTCTCACTACTGATATTGGTAAATAGCTTTGTAATTCCACATTCTCAATATGCTGAAATCATACGATTCTTTAAACATCATCACTGCTGCTCTATTTTTCATATATCAACATGGATTCTTCACTTTCTTTACGAATATCGTCTATTCTTCCTTAGCACCTTATGGCAAGCTTAAAAAGATATCCAAATCTTTAACACTCTAACCAAGCAACTTTGAAGCATGTAATTTTTGATGTAGTGTGAGGTTATCCTAGGTTCAAATTTTGTTTGTTCACTAGTTTATTATTGTGTGCCCACATTATTGTCTGGTGTAGCTGTCTCTATATAGTGCTCAGCTCCAGAACCTATAACCCGATCCTTCCCAAATATCTCACACCAATCAAGATAAAAGGGTCAAGTTTTGAATCTCTTCAAACGAGCATCAGGATCAATCTTCAACATAAATTATAAGAACTAATCGCATATTCATGCAACACCACACATGTCCAACTGAAAAAATAAAATGAAAATTAAGATTAAGTATGAATAACTTCTTAAAACATGCATTCATATATGACTCACATGCATCATCATTACATTCTATCATCTTTATCTTGTTGTTGTAACTTACGCCAGTGCGACCAAACATCAAGAATAGATTGTTATAATACTTCTTCCAAACATGGACTCTTGAGTTAATATGTGGCATCGCTTTGAGATTTATCCCCGGGAATGTCTTAATCATAATACCTTCCAAAATTTACAAATACCTGATCTTGAATTTATTTTCAGAATTCAGACAAGCTACTATTATTTCCTTGAGTGTAGCAATTAGAACGTTTTCCTCACATTGGCTTTAACTCTTTTTGCCCTTGTCATTTCTCGTGTAGAAAGATGAGTGAATTGTGTTGAACTTCTTCCATTTAGACTATGAAAAGAAGAAAGTAAATAGAAGCATGGTAAAATCATGGTCAAAAAATTCAATAACATCAAAATCATGGAAAATATGACAAATTAGTAACCTAAAATCCACATACGGCAGATCACTTTAAAAGAAGCATTGTAAAATCATGGTAATATATATCTAGTTTCATTTAAAAAAAATAAAAAATATGGCAAATCAATTTAGTAGAAGCATGATAATATCATGGTAATCAATAATCAGTTTCATCAAAATATGAAAGTTATGAGAAATAACTAAGCTGAAACCACACATTTAAATTAATAAAGCATATTGAATTAGACCTCATACATATGAAAACTGTTATTGCTAGACTCACAATCTTAATGATACAAATTCCAGAGGTAAAATTCGGCAATTACACAAAAAATATATTTGATAGTACTTTGTTGTCTCAATTCATACAAACAACGTAATTTAAAAAATCAAAATTTTCAAATAAGCTCTCTCCATTCATCAAACATTGATCATGCAAGATTATCCTTCCAGTTAGTCCACAATTGTGAGGCTCAAGATTGTCAATAAATTCCATAACATCATCTTTATCGTTCATAAAAACATCATTTAGAGATTCCTCTAATAGATCAACAGACATTTAATTGCAAATGAAATTGTGGATCAGACCACATGTCATGATCATTCAATTTTGATCTTAATTGGGTAAAATGTTGGACTTCGTTATATTGTCACCGCTTTTTCATTAATTGAAACGTTTGTTTAATGATATAACGAATCTTTGAGTGATTCATATTAAAGAATTATTAGTAATTTTGAGTTGTTGAAGACCCTCACCCCAATCATTAAGATGGTACCTCACACATTTGTGTAGAGTTAAAAATCATTTCTCATTTGTGTACCCATTATCATAGAGGTAAAAGTAACCTGAAAAATATAATAATCTACAATTATTATCCAAAAGTCATAGACATGACAAAACTTAATTTTGCTATTCAAGGCTAGGGAGTTGTATCATGTTGGTTTATATTAAACATGCAAACTTATAAAAGATGTTGATCATACCATGTGGAACCTTGAGACCATGAGATCAATTTAATGCATCATGTAGTACCCTGAAATAGGCTGCTAAGCCCTCCAAACTAGTTAACATATACACAAATCTCATACTGCGTTCACACGTGGTAAGAACATTTACCTAAATTGTTCATTTCTTTGTTCTATAAGGTGTCTTATCTGTCTCATTCATTGTCACCTCAACGTAAGTTCCATCTGACATACTTAAAATAACCCTGAATATTGAATATGTATGAAAATTATTAATTACCAAACATGTGGCAATAGTTATTATTTAAAATAAGAGAACATTTAATTTGAGTACTTTAAACCATTCTATCTAGGGTGAGTGCAAGAGTCATCAACAAATTTAGAGTTTGAGCACTACGTTCAAGATGGCATGAAAGTGTTTGCTCATTTTTTGTCCACTTCATTTGAAGTTGTATTTAACTATACGTATTATGGTATGATGGGCTCATAGTTGTTAGAGACGCGACTCAGGCACACCTAGGCAAGTTCTATGTGTTGGGTGATGTAAAGAGCATCTTAAATTAATGCAAGATGGTGGCCTTGTTGAGGCGTGCCTATACGAGAAAAAGCACAATTTTTTTCTAAGATCTACCTTTGAGAAATGATGGGAGAAAGAAGACAACTGCCAAGTAGGTAGAGAAGACTTGATATTTATTAAAATTTGTCCATTACTAATGGGCCTTTTTAAAAAACTTAAAAATAAATAGGCCCAAACATTATGGACCTTTAAAGAATAAAATAAGTGCCCTCCAGTCTGTATTCCTACACACGTCTCCCTTCTACACACATCTCTCTTACTACATGCTAAGTTAGTAGCGCCAATTCTTTCACTAATAAATTACCGCATCTTTTTTCTTTATTTCTTCCTATTCTCCATTCTTTCTAATGACTAAGTTCATCGTTCAGAACGTCAATTCATCATTTATCTTGAATTATGTCGGAGGATTGAGAAGAAACACCTTAATCTGAATTAGAAACATACACTAAAAAATAGATCCAAGTTGGATTTTTTTTATGAATAAAAATGATCATAACAGTGTCACATGTAAGTTCTCTAACAAGACTATGAGGGAGGAATATGTAGAGCTAAACAACACCTTATTGGAAACTCTAGAAACTGTACCGAGTATTTAAAATGCCCCTAAGAAGTGAAAGATGAGGTACACGAGTACATTAATGAAAAATCAAGAGAAAAGAAAGATCTTTTTTTAGCAATTTGATGAAGCTGATTGTTTTGATAAGATTGATAGTTTTAGTGAAGATGATATAGACAACACATGAAGAGGTGGAAACACGCAAATTGGAAAAATAGGGCAACAAGTACTAAAATAAATCATGGGAAAAGGGTCTATCAATTTACTCATAATAAAAGACAGTAAAGAAGATGAGGCAAACAAACAAAAATGATGCTTGTGACAAAAAACATTGAGATCAAACGATTCAACACATAGCTCGTTTTTTCTACCAAGCAGGGATTGTATTTAATTTGGCTAATCTAAAAAGTTTCAAGAACATGATTCAAGCTATATATATGTGAGTACCATCCAAATTTACAGCCTCCTAGTTACCATGAATTAATTCATGTTTCTCTCTTGGAAAAAAACAGTTAGCTTACATGAAGCATTTAATAAAGGAGCACAAGGTTGAATGAGTTTAGTTTGGTTATTCAGTTATGTCCGATGACGGACTGATAGAAAAAAACATACGCTAATTAACTTTTTGGTTAATTGTTCAAAAGACACAATGTTTGTAGAGTCCATGGATGCACTCTCGTTAGTACAAATAGGTGAGAAGCTTTTTGAATTGCTCGAGCAGTTTGTTGAGCATATTAGATAGGACAATGATGTCCAATTGGTTACGGAAAATTAGAGCAATTACGTTATGGCAATTTGTTAAGTTTTATGATCAAAATTACATTTTTTTTGTTTTATAATACTTCTTCAGTTTTGTTACAATATTTGTTATGCAATGTTTTTAGGAAAATATTTGATGACAAAGAGGAAGAGTATATTTTGGACGCCATATGCAGCTCACTGCATAGACGTTTTGTTAGAAGATATTGATAAGATTGATAAGATTAAAAAAACAATCTTAAGAGGAATTTCATTGGTTGGTTTTATATACAAACATAGTAGGGTTTTGAACATGATGAGAGAGTTCACTAAAAATAAAGAGCTAGCAAGGCATGGAGTTACACACTTTGCAACATGTTTTCTAACAATGCAAAGTTTGCAATTCAGAAACAAGCTATACGAAGCTTGTTTACATCATCTTAGTGGTCTCAAAGTAAATGAAGAAAAGAGAAAGGCAAGAGAGCTATGGAGATTGCTTTGATGCTCTCATTCTAGAATAATATTTTTTATAAACTTAAGTTTATGGGTCATTTGGTTAAGGTGCTTAGACTTATTGATAATGAGAAAAACCATCAATGGGCTACATAAATGAAGTTATAGACCGAGCAAAAGAAGCCATTCAAAAGTCCTTTAATGGTAAGGAAAAGAATTACAGAGTGGTATTTGAGATTATCAATAGACATTGGGATTACCAACTTCATCCATTGCACGCAATGGGTTACTACTTGAATCTTGAGTTCTCTTACATAAGGACATTAAGAGGGATGAAGAAGTTAAAAATGATCTTTTTTCTTACATATATAAACTAATATGAAGTGAAGATGAACAAGATGACATTATTCAACAGTTGGAGAAGTTTAAAAATGCTGAGTCATTATTTGGTAGTTCTTTTGCAATCAGAGGGATAACCAATATAGCACTTGGTTATTGCTATTTATTATCTTTAAATATTTTGTATTAACATAACTAATATACATGATAAGTTATGATTCCTAATTGATTACTACAATCGAGTGGTGGAGAATGTTTGGAGTTGCAACCGCTCATCTACAATCGTTGCTATAAAATTTTTAAGTTTAAATTGTAGCGCATCTGGGTATGAAAGAAAATGGAGCACATTCGAATATTGATTAGTTCACTTTAAGTTCACTATATAATATTTGTTATCTAATTGTGGAAATGGTCAAACATATTCATTCTAAAAAGATGAATCAAATTGAACACAAGAAATTGAAAGAGTTAGTGTATATAAAGTACAATCAAACTCTCAAAGCTCGTTTTTATAGAAAAGTTGTGACAGATCCTATCTCTCTAAGTGATATTGATGATAACAATGAGTGGTTGATTGGAGAAATGGATAATGGTGACGAATTGGTTATGGATATGGTAGTTTAGCATGGAAAGATATTGCAACATCTGGGGTTGGATAAAGGAGAAACAATAGATATCAAACAAAATTGAAAGACATATCGGAGGTTTCAAACTCTAGACAAGTCAAGTGAAAACAAAATGTTGAATTAGATTTTGATGATGCTAGTTTTTCTGGAAGTGAGGGTGATCAAATGATGGATATTGAATGAAAATGATGAAATTATTGAAGTATAACTAAGCAAGTACTAGTTAAGTAGATATGAGTACTATTTCAAGTTTTTCAACTCATTATTTAGTGCAGGGGCAGTATGATGTTTTGCAAGTATTGCTAATATTTGTTCATACAAGATTTAATATTTATAGGTATTACTATTTTATGCTTGTAGTAGTGTCTTTGTCTTTTATTTGTTAGGTCATTCATATTGCATCTTCTTTTGAGGTAAGAATTGGTGAACATATTTATTTTATGTCTATAATGAAAATATTAAGAATTTTAATATATATATATATATATATATATATGTGTGTGTGTCTTGATTTCTCGGATGTGCGCTTTTATTGCACATAGTGCCTCGGGCTATTTGGAAGCATTTGCGCCTTAGGTACGCCTCTATTCTTTAACTACTATAGATGGACCAACACAAAAATAACCAATGCAATATTTTCAAACAATGACAAATACCTAGAATCTATAAGGCCTTCGACATGTTGTAGAAGATAACACAAATGAGAAAAGGTGACGATTCATTGTAAAGTTATCAAAACAATCATTATCACTATCACCCACAAGATCTCTCAAGTGCTCCACCTACTTAGGGATTCTATGTCATCTTATATCTAATCCTACGAGTACGAATCCTATGGTGGTGGCTCTAATTTTGATAACTATATATAAGTAGGCAAAGAAAGAAAAATATTTGACTCATTATTTCCTCAACTACTAGAAAATTTCTTCGGCTTATTGTCAACTATAGGTACGACAACAATTGATAGCCCAAATAATCATAAAAAATCTATATAAAAATAGCCAGCAAAAACATAATTAAAAGACAAATCATCATAAAAGCATGTTAAAGAAACACAACAGTTGCAAAAATCTACATATATTCGTCATAAAAATATCTTATGTGAGTGAGAATAAATGGCCAGCAAAATAGTATAATTGAATCAATACACAAATAAGAATGACCCAAGTGTCAGATTTTATTTACACATATGCCCTATTAGACATCGATTGAACCGTAACAAAAAATTTAAAAAAATTAGACCATATAAAAGTCATACATGATTTTAGAGCATAATCCATATAACTATGTTCATTCAAAGCTTAACTATAAACAAATTCATATAACTACACATTATATAATATGTTAGGATTTATGAAAAATTCATCGTATAAACCTCATGTTGTAGGAACCAATTTAAGACACAAGTTGAGAAGCCACTTACCTTTAATAATTAGCAACCATGTCACGTAATCAACAGACCACTATATTTTCTTGACACACCCATGCTGAATATAGTTTCCCTTCCTGAGAAAAAAGAGAAAATGATGGTTTGTTAGAATATCCAACACTCAAGTACAATTACAATCGTGAACAAAATAAACGTAGAAAAAATGGATTTAAATAGGTCGTAATATATACTTTCTACCGAGTTTCCAAAGACATTGGTTGAAATTATCAATTTTCGGATTCAGATCGCACCATATATCATAGAGGATGAATTGAGCTCAACATAGAGGAAGATGAATTGAGCTCAACAAGACGGGACTTATACTTATCAACGGTGCAATCAGGTTTCCGTTTAATATGAAAAACCCACTTACAATCGTTAATATTTCCATGATAGGGAGGGGGAACTAACTCCCATGTACCATGACATTGAAGTGTCATATATCCATCCAGCAAAGCACCTCGGCAATGAGAAATTGAGAGGGCCTATTTGACTAAAGAAGGCTCAATATATATCAGTCGGAAGGTATGCTTCTTGGTGACAAAAAGTTGTTTGGGCTTGTAAATATTGTTCGGAGCCCAATTCTACATTGCATATATGCGAGTAGGCTGGGAAGTAACGAACTAGCTACAAATGTCAGCAGCTCGAGTAGGACTTGCTCGGCCGAAGCCGGTGGGGACAGTGTCTAGTGCTCGATAGACACAAGCAACGGTGAGACAGAGGGCGACTGGCCAGGAGATTGCCGAAGGAGCAGCCTGGGCAAGCATGGACGAAAACATAGGTAGGGAAATTATAGCATGAGTACCTATGACGGAAGCCACTCGACATACTCGAATAACTGGGAAAAGAATATTCAAAATAAATTGAACATGTCGAGAAACATAGATCCTCCCGAACTCAATATCCAAAAACCGATACGCACTTTGAGAGATGGAGTAGCTAACAAACAAGCAAGATCGTGATGGAAGAGACAGTTTCCTAGAGATGTAGGGACGTAACAAGTTAACAACGAAAAACATAAGTAGCCACAGAACTCGTAGCTTAGTATAATTGGACAATGACTTAAACAAAATCTGAAACGAACTTTGCCGGCCAAGTAGAGATGATGGCATGTGATTGATCAGATATACGGCCGTTTGTAGTGCATAAGACCACAGAATGGGAGAAAGATTGACATTATATAGAAGGGCACAACCAACCTCCAGGATATGCTCGTTACATCGCTTAGAATGCCCATTCTGTTTGGGTGTATGAGGAGCATTAGTAAGCCAAGAAATATCAAAATGTACAAGAGAGTTTCGTAGAGCTTCAAACTCACCACCATTATCGGTATAGAAATTCCAAATTTTATGTCCAAACTGATTATCCACGAAATGATAAAAAAATTAAAAAATAGATGCTACTTTTGATTTCTCATTCATGGGATACAACTAACAATATCTTGAGAAAAAATCAACAAGTAGTAAAAAATATTTAAACCCATCAATCAAAGAGAAGTTAGACCCCAAACATCAACATAGATATAATGCAAATGATGTGTAACAGTAAATGAACTTGAAACAAAATGGAGTTTACTTGATTTGCTCAAACGAAAAGAAACACAATTATTGCCCAAAAAGTTGGAACTTGTTCAAAACAAGTAAACTAAATTTAGAAATTATATGCACCTCATCCATGCAATCATGCATATTTCTGAGTGAATCGAGAGATTAGCCAAATCAGTAGTGAGATTGTGAGATGCTCCCGAATCAACCATCCATTGATTACTAAACTGAGGACCAGCCAGAGAAGAAGTATGGTTTTCCATTAGGGATGGCCTCCTGCAAGTAAGGGCACCATGGCCCTTCAGTCCAAACAAACAGACAAACGATCGGGAGGCGAGAATCAGGCTGATGTCCTCCAGACCGAGAGTTGCCGCAATTCTGATCCAAGAACGCTGTTGTCTAGAACTGAAATTGTACCATTATTTGCACTATAATAACCAGAAGAAGTATTGTTATATGTGTTTTCATTCCTGTTTGAACTGAAGTTCTAACTACCGTGGGATTGGAGTTCTTTTTGCTCAAACGGAAAACAGAATTGACTGACATGTGGGCAGCATTTGCAGTGGAAATTAGAGATTAGAAGGCTGCCTCCTGAGACTTAATGGTAGCCTCATGTCCATATTGCAAATCGTGCAGCAAAACAAAGCAAAGAGGGGTTTCATGCGTCCAGATCAGGCCCACGGTCGAGCATATTCCAGACCAAGTCTGTTAATGATGAAAAGGTTGGGTCATCAGCACTAACCGGTTGATCAATCAAGGCCAACTCATCAGCTTTCGATTTCACGTAATGGAGATACTCCATGATCGAGTGATCTTTAATCTGGATACAATAAAGCTCGCTCTTGAGATGATTAATGCGAGAACACAATTTACTCGCATAAAGGCAAACCAAAATACTCAAAGGCTTCAGCAGTGGTGGAGGCAGAAGAGACGAGGGGCAAAATCTCCAATGTCAATTATTCGAAAATAGTAGTGAGTATCAACTGATCTTGCTGTACCCATATGATGACCTCGTCAGAGTTGGAGCTAGTGCACTTAGGATGTGGCACGACTTGGTGCCATCGATAAAACTAATAAGGTTGTGACCGAACAGAAAAGCGATCAAATAGGCACGCCATAATGCATAATTGAGATGAGAGAGTTTAATGGATAGGTTGTGACATGTAGAGATCGGCATAATCACCGGCATAAAGCTAGTGTTATTAGACATAGCCACGACAAAAGGAGGAACGGAAGACTTAAGACTAAGGGGCCGCTTGGTACGCACCTTTGCAACTAAGCAATGAAAAGAGAATGAATTTAGAGTGTTTGGTACACATTTTTTATTGTTGCTACAGTGATTTGAAATCATAATACTAAAGAATCACGATTACTCAGGTTTTCCTAAGGAATGACTTCCATTCCACAACTCTATTTTCTAAAACAACAACAACAACAATAATAATAATACTAATAATAATAATAATAATAATAATAATAATAATAATAATAATAATAATAATAATAATATTGATAATAATAATAATACTAAAAATAATAATAATAATAATAATAATAATAATAATAATAATATAATAATAATAATAATAATAATAATAATAATAATAATTAAGTTGATTCCATTCCTAAAGAATTTTGGTAAACCAAACAACATAAATTTAAAGAGAATATTCATTTCATTCCTCACTACTATCATTACCATTCCTTTTCTCATTCCTTAAAATATTCCAAGCGGCCCCTAAGATTTGGGCAATTAGGAACGTAACCTTTCTGATACCATATGAAAAATACAATTGTATTTCTTGAATAACAATATACAGTGCAAGAAATATATATTATCTATTACCTATATAAAAGTGTGGATATTCCTAAAATAATTTGAATTGCCTAATATGTCATTACTAAAGATTATTATTTAAGGTCATAATACTAATTTAGTAATTAATATTTTTAAATACATGTAGTTTTAATAAATTTTAATTTAGTATTTTTACATTGTATGCACTTTTCCAAATCCTAATAATCTACACCAAATAATCATAATTCTATCCTGTAGAATCCTACTAACCTATGCATGCATGCATTTTAATATTTTAATTTAGTATTTTTTATATCTAATATTATTTAATTTTATAAATGCATTATATTAATTCGTTTCATATATATATATATATATATATATATATATATATATCACATAAAACTATATTTTTATCACTTACAAAATTATATTTATCTGATTTTATATCACATAAAATTAACAGATAAGTTTAACTAATTTTAATACTCTTATACTTAAGAGATTGTAGGGATAATCTTTATATTTCTCCTCTTAATCATCACGATATGATATATTGATATGATCTTAAAAAAAATAAGTATAACCATTTTCCTTTTCTTTTCGCTTCTACTACTCTCAAAATGTAAATTTTCAATGCACAAATTAGTTATTTATTGATTTATTTAAAATGTATAAATGCTTAGAATGATCTGCAGTATCAGAGCAGCAAAAGTTTACTGATTGTAGTTACAAAAAATTACGCTGAATTGATTATTTGGAAGAAGTAAAGATTAGAATTTGTAAGGCAGGCAATCACAATAAATGGCCAGCAAAAAATGAATTATTCTTTTATGCTCAGTTCATTATCGAAAAAGAACTCGGCTTGATTCTTATCCAAGAAGAACTCGGCTTGATTCATTATTATAACTGTATATAATTTATTATTGTAAATACATATTTTATGTTGTTATGTTAAATTAACCTTTTATTGTGCGCGATGGTTATTGGTCTAATTTGACAAGGATATAATTTACTAAACTTATAAAGATAATTCAAGATGAAGGTCTTTATGTTGTTCTTATGTCCCAATGGTGTAACGTTGTCTGACTTATTGGAAAATAAATAGTAATTCATTTCTTATCCTATATATTTTATCACTTAAAAAATTAATATTTTATCTGATTTTATATCACATAAAATTAGCAACTAAGTTTCAAAATTAAATGAGCTTATGAAAACATATGATATGTACGAGGAACAATATTAATTCATTTCTTATCCTTCATTAAAAAACATAAATTAGCTAATAAGTTTCAACTAATATTAATAAATTAAATATACGTATGAGGAACAATATTAATTTGTTTCTTATTCTTCTTAAAAAAACACATAAATTAATTTTAATAAATTAAATGAGCTTATAAACGTATGTTTACGTACATACAATAACATTCCTCAAAGGACAAGGAATATTGATTCATTTCTTATCTTTCATCAAATCATATTAGTTTATTTATAGATACTTGGACTGTTCTACTTTCCAATTTCACTAAATTATATTAGTTTATTCATAAATACTTGATAGTTCTACTTTCCACCTTCACCAAATTATATTAGTTTATTCATATATTCTTGATTGGTCATTTTTGGTGTATTTTTTTATTATAATAATCACAAAATTGTGCTTATATTGAGAAATGCAACATGAAAAGAAAATTTGAATACTATAAAAAAATCGGAATATATTGCTAAAAAAGAAGAAAACAAGTCAACATCCCAAATGAACGATGAGTTGTATGTATTTGCATGTTTGATATCAATTGTTTAATGTTAGTGAATCATGGATTTACATGTTTGATTTCAATTGTTAAATGTGGCGATTTAAAATATATAGAATAATTCATCTGGATTGCATTTTATTTCATGTCTTAATTATCTTTTAAATTTACAATTAGGCCTTCATTAAGTGATACAACATTGACGATTTGTTTTTAGTTTTCCACTCAACAATTTTTGTTTGCATGTTCTTTTTTATTTATAAAAAGGGCATTAGACTTCTCTTTTTATGTGTTGCTGATAATTATGCTCCAAAGTTAGGTGAACGAATTCTCAAAATGTGAAGTTTATGTTGATCTATATGTGTTGCTTTATGTCGAGCATTGATGCCTTAATTGTATTAATCTTCACTAATTTTTATAGTATTTTTTTCATTATCTTAGATTTCTAGTTCATGAATTTGTTTCTAAAATACATTAATTAAAAGAAGTGTCTGGTTGCATTTATCGTGGTGCTTTGAAATTAGAATACGAGTCATCTATATTTTGTAGTGATAGATGAGAAATTTATTTGTGCCAAACTTCGTACAAATACATAAAATTTTCCAGAACTATATAAATTAATAAAAAGATATATGATTCATGGTCGTGTGGTGATAAAAATACTAGAAATCCATGCATGTTGAAAGGAAAATGTAAATATCAATACCCACAAGCATATTGTGATATCATCATTCAAGATAAAAATGGATATTCCATTTATAAAAGAAAAAAAATAGGCATTGCTGTTAATGTACGTAATGCACAACTCGACAATCAATGGGTAGTACCATACAATGCATATCTCTTATCTAGATATAATTATCATATCAACATTGTGATATGTTTCAAAGTGTCAGTTGTGAAGTATTTGTACAAATATATCTACAAAGTTCATGATCGAGTGACAATTAACATGACCCAAAAACATGATAAACTTACAATTGATGAAATAAAATAATTCCAAAATGCTTGGTGGCTCTCTACTAATGTTGAGAATTTTTTAATTCAATTTATATGAAATATCTCCACCAGTTATCAACTTACAGTTACCTTCGAAGAGAAGAATCAGAGGAATTCATTAAGATTTGTATCCACTTTAATTTAATTCAAAAAAACAAATTAATTTGTATCACTTTTTGTATTTATATTTTCCAGACAAAAAATTTGTTACAAATTTTTTGGCTGAATTGCTTAAAGGATGTAGCTAATTCTTTGTAGGTCTTTGGTTGAATTGCTTGAAGGATGTAGTGAATGCTCCAATATATTCCCCTAATACATATCTCAAAGTTTCAGATAATTGATCTTTACAATGGAGGCTCAAGTTTCTCCAACTATCGATGTAGTCAATGACTGACTCCTCGACATATTGACGTGAGTTTGTAAGTTCAAGCATACTGATTGTTCGTCAAGTTCTGTAAAAATGGTTGAGAAATTCATGTTCCAAATGCTCCCAACAACTATCAATTGAGTTTGGTTTCAAGTCTGTGTATCAATCAAATACACTTCCTTTACGAATGAATTGTCTCACCAAGTGATCTCCATATATCCCAACATCATTGCATGTTTCAATGAAGTGAGCGACATATTGTTTTGAATTGTCATTGTTATCAAACTGTTGGAATTTCGGAGGTTGATAACTCATTGGCATCCTTAGGTTGTCGATTCTTGTAGTGTAAGGCTTGGTATACATCAAAGACAACTTGGAGTTTCTATCAAAGTCGTTGATAGTTCCTATAATGAAGTCCTTTAGTTAATCTACGAGAATCACTCCATTCGACGAGACTTGGAACTTTTCAAGTAGTGAATTTTTTTCTTGAGTTAGAGACATTTTTGTTGAGTTGTTTGCCGCCTCAACTTCCTCATGGTTTTTGATTTGTTTGTTCATTATGTAATTTGAGTATTCAACATTATTTGTCAAATTTGTAAGTAGTGCATCTCGTGTTTGAACATGTGTAGTGAGTCCTTCAATATTTTTTGTTAGATTTGTGATTTTCTCTTTAAGGGTTGTTGTGGCTTGCATCATATACATTTTTGTTACTTTGGAATTTGAAGAGAAGAGATGAAAGCTAGAGACCGTCCCACTGGGCGTGCCAAAAATTTGTAACAACAAATTTTGTGTCTGCAAAATATAAACACTAAAAAGTGATACAAATTAAAAAAAAATGGAATTAAATTAAAGTGGATACAAAATCTCAATGAATTTCTCTAATTCTTCTCTCCGAATGCCTTATGTGAAGAAATTCTGTGAAGAACACCTTGAATGTGTAAAGAACACCATGGACTTTGACTTGAAAAATGTCACGTCCATTTTCGCACTTAAAAATATCAGAATTTTCTTTGTAGGCGTGTAAGAAGAAAGGGAAAGAGACGTACATGATATAAAACAGAAACCTTTGAAATAGTTTAAAGATACGATACAAGGTTTGAAATAGAAAACTTTGGAAATAACGAAGCATACGATTTTACATGTTGAAAAAAACCTTCGGCACATAGCCAGAAGAAAACATAACAATGGAAAAAATACATCAGCAGCAGAACATCATACAAGATCCATAACATAGAAGAAGTACAGTTTAAATCTTACAAACGTGAAATATTAAAATATTGTTTTAAAGACAAAAAGGGAAAAAAGACACAGCTGATAAGACATCCCTCTCTTTACGTTTCTCCACTTTCATTATTTCCTGTAGTGTGAATACAGGTAGGGGTGAGTGTGTTGAATACACTCGTGGGGATAATTTCCATTTTTAACATTTATTTAACAGTTAATCAAATTAAACATATATGAATTCACAGCACGTAAAATAAAAACATAGCACATAATTTGGTTCATTAATGGACACACAGTCCCTGACTTATTATTTACCCTGTAATAAGAACGTACGGATCCCAGTTACCCCATAGTATGAAAGTAGACCTTTGTCTCTTCACATGAATATGGACTTTAATCTCTTCACATCACTCATAAATTATTCATGAACACATTAAACACAACATATAAACACATCACGTAGATTTCAACAATTCATTTATCAAATATGGAAAACAGTAAATATATAGAGATTAGAAGTTACACCACCTTGTTCGGTGGTTAACCACGTGTAATGTCAAAGTAACAAGTTTTTAAGAGTGTTGATCCGATTGTAAGCCTACACATGTAAAGAGGTTTCTTAGATCTATATTACGTTAATTACGTATACATTAATTATAAAAAGAACTCTCGAAGAAGAAGCGATAAGGAAAAATAAGACGAAACGAAAGATGTATAGATCAAAGATGAAGAAATGAGTGTGGATGGTTAAACATGTGATCATAAGATGAAAAGGAATGGATTAGGGTTTGAACGGAAGAAGAATGAGATTAATCGGAGTTAAAACGAGCTCAAACGGAGCGTTTTAAGGTATAGGGGCATTTTCGTAATTTTTAGAAAAGAGTTTACTTTGATCGGGACCCCCGACTCCCGGCCGACGACTTCACGTCGCCGGTGACATGACGCCACACACACGCTCGCCGATGCACAAACAGCGCACTCGGCGCCCTCGATGCGCCACAACGCGCATATTCGTCACCCGACACCTCCCGTCGCGCGCACCAGCTCCTATCGCCCGATAGCGCGCTTGCACCCATCTCCCGGCGCACGCACTGTGCACCCAGCGACTCCCGCCGTGCGTACCCAGTGCCCAAAACCAGCAGCAGTTACCAGCAACGGCGGCACCACCTGGCGCCGCCCCCCCACGACTCGCTAGCGCCACCAGCGCCGGCCACCACCACCACCACCACGGTGGCGCTGCACAGCGCCGCCACCAACAGCAGCTCACACACACACCATGCATGCACACACACACACCATGCATGAACATACACACACACCTGCACAACTCCGGGCGGCGGCGCCACCCCCATCTTGACCACGACGGCGCGACACTGCGCGCCTGCCACCAGCAATCACGGCGGCACTGCACAGCGCCACCCCCAATAGCAACACACACACATGCTCAAACACACACACATACGTACAGCTCCAGCGCCGCCGCCTACGGTGGCGTCACCCCTCCAACACCACACACACCAGCACAGGAGAAGGTAGAGAGAGAGAGAGTAGAAATGGAGAGGAATGAGAGGGAGGAGAGAGAAAGAGGGTTTCCCGACGGTTGACCAGCCGTTTTCAGGCAAACAAGATGTCGGAATGCAAAATCAAGCTTGGATTTGGAATGGGCTCATTGAAATTTATAAGAGGTGTGAAAATCGGCCGAAGTCGAGAAGAAAAATATTCTGGCACTGGCTGCGGCGGCGGCGCCGGTGGCCGAAAAACCAGAAGAGAGAGGAGAGAGACGAGATATCTTACTTTTTCAACTTCTCGTTCGAATAATTACTTTTTATGATTTGTTTCGTATTATTTATACTCTTTTCAAAAAAAATCATACTATTCATCGAAAACATCTTATTTTTTACTATTCATCGAAAATATCTCATTTTCGATTCTTGGTATTCATTATATTCTTCGTGATTTGAGCTACGGGTCTCCGATTGACCTCAAATTTGTTTCTATCTTCTCTTTTTTTTTATTACGAACCTTATGATAAAATTATAATCTATGTTGTTCGATTAAATTATACCACTGATTAATTAAACATGCATTTCATCATTTTTCTGAAACGCACATAATTAAATCAAACAATTAAGGGTTTAATTATTTAATTAATCAATTATGCGTCGTTTTTGTCCTAGGCGCTATAAAAAATACCGACAAGAGGGGTTTAGAACCTTGATCTCTGATCAAATGCCATTTGTGATGACTTTCTATGAAGAACACGAAGAACGCCTTGAATTTTAGAGAGAAATTCATGAGTTTTGAAATCTTGATTTTATCTTCCTTAATCTTGAACTCTTGAATTGTCTCGTGTGCTCTTGTGTTTTGAATTATGAAAAGAGACCCCTATTTATAGATATAGGATATGAACTATTTCCATATATACTTGATGAAGGATGCACTTTGATTGGTCATCCATGATTTGGAAATGTATATTTTCCATTAATCAAAAGATTTGATTATATTATCAAATTTATTGGTATATCATTTTCATATTTGCAAAATTTCATTTTGATTGCCAAGCAATATGATTTGGACACTTGAGAATATTTTATTGGTCAATAATATATATTAAAACATCAACTATGTATCTATATACTTTAGGAATTAATTTAATTTAGATTTCCAAAATATAAATAGAAAATTGATTTTTAATATAACATTTTACACATGACATCATTTCATGTGGACATAAATTTTATGTGCCTATAGGAAGATTCAATACAACAACTGAAGCTATAGAAAAAATAAAACTCATGAAGATAAAAGAAGAGAAAAAAAATAATACCACAACAACACTAACAAAAACTGCAAGAATCAAAGATTAACAAAAAAAAAGAATAATTAATTAAAAGGAAGAAAAATGAAGATACATCCACATCTCTAGCGACATTAAGAAGAATACACTTCAAACTTTATTACACAAACCATGAAGAAAGAAGAGTAAGAGTGACACAAAGAATATCAAAAAAGAAAATAAATAACTAGGACTTAATGTTTTATTATCATTCGTTTTAGATATAACTTAATATTTTTTTGATTATTTGATTTTTTTTCCGGAATTTTGATTTGTTAGGAATTGAAGAATTCAAATTTTTTATCTAACAAAACAATATATTTTTTCACCTTTTTAAACAATAACAACAAAAACATTTGTCCTCCATGTACAACACACGTGCTCTATACTAGTATATATATACAAATTATATAATGGGTTTATCCTAATATAGACAATTTGACGAAACACAATTATTTATGTGCACCAGGTGCACATGTCAGGAATCGTGTAACTGGATCAATCCGACCCAATGGTACTTTTCACACGCACCACGTGTGCTTCACGCGTCCACACACATGTCCATGTGCCTCAGGTCTGCACTCAAACTCTAGTCTTGTGTGCCTACCATTTAGTTTGTTCGCCTAATATTTTAGTTATCCTCGCATAACCTTTATGTTATGTTCGCATAACTTTTATGTTTTTTCTAGTTTAACCTTTTACAGGGTATTATACTTATAATATCCTTTTAAACCTTTATGTTATAATAATATAACTTTTATGTTATTCTTTAAGTACATAAAGGTTATACTAATATAACATAAATGTGAAATTATTATAACATAAATGTTCAACTATACTACATGAGTTTTTATACTGAAAAAAGTTCAATATTAAACTTATAAGTAATATCACTTAAAGGTTATGATATCTATATATAAAAGTTATACTAAAGGTTATACTCGTATAACATAAATGTTACCGCATAAATTAAAAAAATAATAATCTGAGTGTGAATCTTTGTCGGACCGGAACCAACCCACGCGCGCCCAGCTGCACGAATCTAGATTTGTGCATCTGGTTCACATGAACAATACTCTTGACTAAATCATATACAATCAATATAAATAAAGAAAAAATAACTTTATCCTAATTTAGAAGATTCATGATAATCTTTCCGAATAAATACCCTTCCATAAGGAGCCTTGACCTCAAGGCGGAAATTGTGGAACATAGTTGTTGTAGTCGTCTCAAATAGCTTCAGCATCAGGCAAATGAGCATATCAAATCAAAACTTGGTACAATGTATTGTTGTTCTGTTTGATCATCCGACAAGCTAAAAAGTCAATGGTTGGAGTAGTAATACTTCCCCTTATCAAATTCTGGTAAAACAACAACTGAATCGAGAGTGCCAACTTTCTTCTTAAGAATGACACATGTAACACTGGCTATATCTTGGCATCTCTAGTTAGCTGAGGTGTATAAGTAACTTGTGTCATTATTCGGATACATTTTAGCATCTTAATACTCTTGATTTTAGTCTATTTGAGCTCAATTAATTAATTTTATGATTTTTATTTGTAAGAATGGATTTTGGTGGGTTTTCAAGAAAATTGGGATTAAAATGGATTTTGGACTTTAATTGTGAATTTGGGCTCAGATGGGCTATATCTTAGATAATATCGATTGGGCTTAGATGACTTGCTAAAAACGAAGGATCCAAGAACAGTTTAACTCAAATTAAACTCTTAGTTCCCTTTGTAGTAGGATTAAGATTTAGTTCTATGAGTCTTATTAGAGAAGAAACATAGTTTTAGATAGTATATGTACGCGATATTTTCCAATACATGATATATATATATCTCTCCTCTTTTTCTTTTCGGACGCTAGGCGCCGTTTAGAGATTTAGTTTTTTTGTTCTTTCTGTCGTTCTTAGTTCGTTTGTATGATTTAGGGATCGGTCAATTCGATCATTATAAATGTGAGACTTTATTCTTAATTTAATTTCTTGTTTTATTTCAAGTATTTATTGATTCATGATTTTATTCGGTAAAGTGAGATATATTTTGAATTTATATGACAATTCTGTTTAAATTATGTTTACTACTGTTATCCACGAGTTCTCTTTAATATGTTGATGTGATGTATAGTTGTTTTGAAGGATTATTACTTAGTAGCAACACTTAATTATGATTTTGCTGGGATTGTGTAATTGTCTTATGAATTAATGAGACTAATGGAAACTATAGACTTAATAATTGAAGTTTATGAGTTATTCAGTTCTAGGTATCCAGTTAGGTTTACTTTTTTTGTAAGAAATTAATGTGGTTATTAATTAATTTGGATCGCGACCAATTTAGTTAATAATTAGTTTTAATTGAATGTTGAGTTTGATCAATTAAATTAGAAAAACATAAGACTTTTCTATAGTTTCATGATTAGTCTAATGTTAAATACTTGAATGTACAAGTTGATGTTTGTAGTCCATGATTAGAGATACTATTGAATGTCGGTATAATAAAAAAACTCAAAAGAATTAATTCAACATCGTTACGGTTGGGTCGATCCTCAAGTAACATGACATAATTTTTTTGAGAGAGAAAACAAATAAAAGTGAGGGATCTGGATTGTCTAATCTAATTAAATTAGAACTAATTTAAGAAATAAAATTACTTAACAACGAACTTCAAAAATAAATAGTAGAGAGAGATATAATCCAACCAAACTTTGATTTAAAATTGATTGATAAAAGTGGTGGGTGGCACCACTTTGACCAACAATTTAGTGTCTAAAAGTTAATCTTTTCAAGGATTGGATGTCAAAAGATTAATCTACGTTTGGGGTAGATAATTGAGACATTGAATCACTCAAAACCAATTTTTGGTGAGTGAGAAATTAAACATTAAAGTTGGCCACTTGAAATGGGAATGTAAAAGTCTTGAGTGTGGGAGGAGTGCTAAATTATCTCACATAGGAAGATGGACCTTGAAAATGCAAATATAAATAAAATCATGCAAAAAAGGCTTAGTAATTAATACACTCTTGGAGCAATAAGATTGTGAAACACACACACGTGCGCAGATCTTGGCTTGGCTTGGCTCGGTCCCAGACCTGACCCAACTCGGCCATGGGCCTTGGTCCTTGGCAATTGGACTGTGGGCTGGACTTGAGCGGATGTGGCTCGGATTTTACATGACTCGCTTTATCTTTTTGGAGCAAGTTTGGGTGAAGGTTGTAGTGGAGTAACCTTGCTAGGATGCAACAAGTAAGCTAGGTGAGTATCCTAGTGGAGTATCTATCCTATTGCAGTATCTTAGGATGCAACAAGTAAGTATCCTGAAGGAGTAAGTATCCTAGGATGCAGCAAGTAAATTGCATAGTAACCGAAGGAGTAAGCTGCATAGTAACTTAGAGAGTAAGCTACAAAGTTAGACCAAGCAACCTAGAGGATGCGGAAATGCAACCTAGCATAAGTTGACCATTAGCTTTTTGGATGAGCCGTTTCTATGCATTAAATAGCCCATTAATGGGTCGCTAAATTCCCATCAATTATCAGGTGTAACCCCCATGTTGGATACCTATATATAAAGGTCGTCATGCATCATGTTTTGGCATAAAAAAAAAAAATGAAACCTTGCATCAAAGCTTTCCATTCCGCATCCAAAGCCCAGTTCTCAAAACACCAAAGTTCGTCGAAGCTCTCGAGATTGTAGTGCTACTTATCAAGAGACGAAGTCACTTTATCTTTGGGAGTCGATACACACGATTTAGTGAGAACTACCCTGGGTGTATCTCGTCTTAAGGAAAGAGGGATTTCCTCGACTCGACTTGCAGCATATCATTTGGTTATTTTATAAGTCACATTTGTTCTCTTCTTTGTTTGTTTTGGTTGTGTTCGACAGGTTTTGCCCATTGTTGTGAACACATTTACCTACAGGTCTAACTATCTTTCATGTTTAATATGAGTTCATATGGAGACCAATATGAAATTTGGAGAAACAACATTCCACAAAAGGTTCATGTTAATTTCATTAATCAAAAGTTAGATGCATTAACCTCTCTCGTGGAAAAGTTTGTTGTCGGTCAATTTCAACGAATCAATGTTTATAGAATATGCTCAATTATTGGACATTCTCACGAGATATGTTCTACCTTGCAACAAGTTGGTACAATGAGAGGATTTTATGATCTTTATTCTAATGTTTACAAGGAGGACCATATGAATTTCAATTATATCATTCGAGGACTTCCACAACAAAGTTATGACATACAACCAACTCCTACACAATCTAATGATTCAGGTATGTCTTTAGATGAAATTGTCTTAAATTTAGCGATTAACACTCAACAATTTCAACAGAAGATAAGAGCAAACATTTGGGATATACAAACAGACATCAAGGATCTACAAAGTCGAATTAGCCAACCAACTATTTATGTGAGCAAGTAGGAGGAACAAAGTTCTGGGCACTTACCATCGAAAACATTAGTCAAAGAAAAGGAAGATGTTAGTGTAATGATGATGAGAAGTGAATATGAATTTTAATTTGCGTTTTTTACTGTTTAACAAAAGTTCGAATGGAAGGTTAAAAGGGATGATGAGGAAGCATGATTCAAAAATTCGATTCATGAATTTTGCACTTGTATGATGGGAATTGATGCGGATAAGGGTGCCCTCTCCGATAAATTTAATGGAGAGATTTTTAAATGTGATTTTGATGATAATTGTCAATGCTGAGTAGTGAAACTAGCATAGTAAAGGAAGAATGAGCAGTCCATATTAGGAAAGATTACTTCACTGCTTTTCAATGTAACAATAACTTTAGCAAATGCAATGACAAGGAGTATCACTGTATTGATTGAATGAAGCAAGCAGAAGGTCTTGGACATATAGAGCCATTGTGCATGCTTTATATCATGTCCACCCATTTTCTAATAAGATTGTTTTAGTCTTCACAATGAAATATATGTTGATAAAAAGTTGTTTTTTGACAAAGTGGATAAAAAGGTGTTTAATTCACCCAGAAAAAGAGTAGAATTTTTTTTACCATTAATATCACATAAACATGCAACTCATATAAAAACCTCCAAGAAAACACATTGAAGAGATGAACACCAACATCACATGAGTATCAGAAACCACTTGATGTTATAGTGTGAAAGATAAAGAGAATATACCAAAATGTTTGGTAAAATGAGCCAAATTCCTATCTCCTTCTCCTCATTGAGAAAGATGCTGATCTTCCCCGATTCATCGAAGATGCAGATTTTCGAGGCTTTGCTCGTTTACCGCTCATTTCTTTCTCCACTATTACCTCTTTACTTTCTCTTCTAATCTCCATTTCTTTCTCACTTGCATTCAGAGCTTCAATCCATGCCTCAGCTGCTTCCACTTTCATCTCAGCTATTTTGATTGCTTGAGATGCATTGCCCTTCAAATAATCGTACTCGAACTTGGAAATCGTTATTGTTTTGCTACTCTGAGTACTCAAACCTCTGCTTCTCATTATATTGGGTATAATTTCTTTTAGTTTCTCAAGAGCTATCCATTCTGATGATTTTGCTGCTTTGAGATCTTCCATTGCACTCTGCATTCTAATCTCTCTCGATTCTGTTTCAATCTTCGCTTTCTCAACTTGTTTCGCTATCTCTTCAGTTTCTTCTCTGATAAATGCCTCCTCTTTCTCCACTGCTTCACATTCTGATTTGATCTGTTCGAGCATGAGCGTTAGATTTGCTGCCGTTAATTTTGCCTTGTTTGCAGCCTTTTCCTTAGCTCTCAAAAGCTTTGAATTCAGCTTTCTCAATGTGGCTGTTTCTTCCACGACACGTGTAAGCTCGTTTCTTATAACTTCCATGGAAGTTGTAAGCTCGAATCTTTGCAATTCTATTGAAGCCAATTCCTTCTTCTTAGCCTCCAACTCTCTGGTTACGAACTCGTTGTCTTCATGGAAACGAAGCTTAGCTTGATTTAGTTCACTTTGCAACACTTTGATATCTTTTAATGTGACTGCCAGTTTTGTTTCAACTTCTTTGGCATCTTCAATTTCTCGAGCAATGCTCGTCTTTTTCCTCTCCATCATAATCGAGTATTGCATTCTTTGATCCTCGATTTCTCTGAGTTCTTTGAGGGCCTCAATCCGTGCCAGCTCAACCACCACGTGTTCTTCGTTCATCTCTTCGATCTCCTTCGCTAGTGCTTCGACTGAGCTCGAGTAAGAGAGTGCTTCTCTCTCTGCTCTTCTCTTTTCTTCCAAAATGGAAGCCAATTCCCTCTTAAGTTTGCTTAAATCTTGCTTCACTGATTCCACTTCTTTCATCACTTTCATCATCTTCTTTGCTTGGACAAGCTCTCTACCTTCATTGTCTAATTGCTGCACAACAGATGAAGATGTTCGAAACTCCGAATGCATATTTTGTTGCTGTAAATTAAATAATAGTATGGAATGCATCAAAACTTGAAGAAAAATTTCAAGAACATTGAATTGAAGAGATTGAAAGAAAATGGGAAAGAAGTATTGTTTGGTAGAATAGTTGTTTGTAAGTTGAAATGAGAGCCATGAAAAGTAAGTAATAGTGATAAAATGTGATAGATAAAATGGTGGTGGTTGCTTGGCCACCACTGGATTTTTTCCACCACTATAATTTTTGAAATTTTTTATTTTCTCCATATCAACTTTAATTTGTGTCTTCATCGCCATTATCAATGGTTTATTTAGCAAGTAAACATGTTTGTCTCGATCTTTTAGATGACACATTTGATAAACAACACCTATTGCGTAATGAAACCTTACCCATATGCATATTAATCCAACCCAAGAAAAAAAATTATAAACAACCTTGTTTAAGAATTATGTCAAAAACAGTGGATTGCAACAATACACAAGGTTTGAGCACTTTTTCCAAAATTAAATGTGGTGTTAAATTTAGAAAATCATGTAATTAAGGTTGATTTTTTTTTTTTTTTTGAGTTTTATCAATATAGGCCCTAAAGATAATTATTTGATTCCTAGTTAATTAAAGCATATTTACAGATTACAATTGAAGAATTTCACGGGGGGGGGGGGGGGGGGGGGGGGGATGAATAAATAAAATATTTTATCTTTCAAACTCCAAATTGACAGTTCACCTATTTTTTAATTTTAAATCGATAAAAGTCGGTTTTTTTTTTTTAACTAATAACGGTTGTGATAATTTTCTTGAGTTGAATGTATAGCCATGTCACTGTCCAATATACTAAATACTAAATTTAAATAGGTAGTGGAAGAAGCCAAATGGTGGACCTTGAATTTTGATGGACAAAATCAGTGAATATATATTTTTTGGAGACATTGACAAGAGAACGATAAAGATACATCATTTGTCATGTATCCACAAAACAAGTGTATATTGCAAATTAAAGTTTTGCCTGTACAGAATTATTCATAGATCGAAGGTGCATGCCATGCCACGTTGCTAATTCCTCAACCATTACCAAACACAACAGCTCTTTTGGTTTTGCCTATATTATAAAATTAATGTGTTAGTTTCGTTCCTCTTTTGGTTTTGCCTATTATATTCTATTCATTTCGTCATTTTACCAAAATTTATTAAAGTAAATGTCTAAGGTTATCCTAAAGGCTAAACCCTCGTCTCTCTAAATAAATCTATGCGAAATTCAAATTTCGAATTTTAATTCTCTTCCATCCAAATTAATTATAAAATGTATTCATCCAAAATCATTACAAGAAAAATGATATTTGCGACAACAAAGTGTTGTCGCAAAAACATTGTTAAAATATTGTTAATTATCACAAAAATATTTTGTGATAATATTTTATTGTTAAATTATTATCAGAAAAGCCTTCTCGCAAATAGTTTTATTTGCGACAACGTTGTTGTCGCTAAAACATCATGTTGTAACAAATAAGTTTTTTTCATTACTTTTTGTGACAACGTATTGTCATTTTATATTAATATTTTTTGTCGATTATTTGTTGTCGTAAAAACTAGACTTTTGCAACAATTTTTCTTGTCGCAAATGCTCATTTTTCTTGAAGTGAATAATAGGGACTAAAAACGAGGTAATTGTGAAGTTGAACAAGAACACCCTTCACTCTATATAACTTATGCAGTCATATTTGTAAAATAATATTTTTGAAGTTGTGATGGCAATTTACACACGGTAATGGCGATTCGAAACAAGAAACCAAATTGTTTTAAAGGTTGGAATCTACTCCTTTGAAAACAATGTGCACATGATTCATAATTTCAGCAATGATAAACATAGAATTCTAAGAGAACTCTATCCATATGGTGGTGTTTCTTACATTAATTCAAGTGAGGTGGAGGCTACGACGACGGCAATGAGGCAATTCGTGTTGGCTTTTTGATAGGGTTGGAGTTTATAACCTTTATTGTTTATGTTAGTGGTTTCGTTTCCATTATATTTTATTTAATTATGTAATTGATTAATAATGTTTATTCTTTTGTAGATAAACTTTGCACATTTTTTATGTCTTTTTATCTTAAGAGGAGGTCTTACATGAGATCATATCACAGATCTCATTTCGTTAGATAGGATATACATATAAATTAAAATATTGAGTAGTGTTTGTGTGAATCAGATCGGGTTGGGTCGGGTTGGGTCCGATCCGGATCCACGTCCATGATTTTTTTTTGTCATAACCTTTATGTTGTAATAATATAACTTTTATATTATATTAATCTAACTTTTATGTACAAATATCATAACCTTAAGTGAATAACTAAAACTTTTTTCAGTATAAAAATTTATATATAGTATATATGAAAACATATATGTTATAACAATTTAATCTGTATGTTATATTAATACAACTTTTATTTACAAATATCATAACATTTATGTACAAATAACACAAAGGTTATATTATTATAACGGAAAGGTTAAATTATTATGCATAAAACTTATATTATTATAACATAAAGGTTTAAAAGGTATTATGGGTCTGAAATGCACCTTAAAAGATCAAACTAGCAGAAGCATAAAGGTTATGTGAACATAACTAAAAAGTTAGGTTCGCCAAACTAAAAAGTTAGGCGAACATAACAACAAAACTTGGATTTGGGCTTAGGTTTGGTACGGATTTAGGGTGCATGGGCACGCATGTGGGCGCATGAAATGCGCTTGGTGTGCATGAAATACACTCATAGGTAGAGTCGACCCAATTATACAGATCTAGGATCTATATACCTGGTGCACATAAATAATTATGAAAAGTATTAGATTTTTATGTGTATCATATGATACTTTCAAAAGTACTATTACATGATATATATATATATATATATATATATATTTTAGGAATTTTATCGATCCAGTCCTGAAAGATAAGAACTATCAATGCAAGTGTATGAAAGATAAATTTTATCAATCGAAGGCCTAAAAGATTGGAAACTATCAGATTAAGATTTCAAAATGAAATGGCTAACTTTTCTTATTAATGTTATCTCATTCAGTTCACAAATGCCATCTCTTTCTCTCATCTCTTTCTCTTAACATAGCTGATGTGGCTGTCAAATCACGCTGATGTCTCAATTGAAAAATAAAAATTAAATGAAATATTACATTTTCTTTATTAGGCGTTATCTCATTCTCTTCACAAGGTTGTTAAAATTTCAAATCACGCTGATGGCTGAATTGAAAAATATAAATTACATGAAATATTACATGGACTATCAATATGTTACACTTCTAAATATATCAAATATTATCATGTAAATATTTATTAGATATATATTATTGGACAAAAATCAATATCACAAAATATATTTTGATATTATATTGAATATAATATTGTAAAATATTGATATTTATTGATATATATTATTGGACAAAAATTAATATAGCAAACAATGTAAAGATATCAATAATATATTAAATTTATTAATATTATCATGCATATATTTGTTCGATATATATTATTGGACAAAAGTCAATATCGCAAAATATTGATATTATATTCAATATGATATCGCAAAATATCGATATTGATTGATATATATTATTGGATAAAAATTAATATTGGAAGAAAGTGTAAAAATATCAGTATCATCATATAGATATTTGTTCGATATATATTATTGCAAAAAAAATCAATATCACAAAATATTTGTCACGCCCCAAAATCTTTTCGTATTTTATCAGAGTTTTACCATTGGCGTGAAGAGAGAATAGCAAGGGACACATATCACAACAGAAAGAAATAAGCAGGAGACAACAGAAGAAAGAGATAAGGGACGATGAAAATCCTTTTTCATATCATTAATCGGCCTCTGCCGAAAACAATCGATCTCACTACCGGTATAAACATCATAATAAAGCAGCGGAAATAACATCAGGATCTCTCGTTCACAGAATACTTAGAATTAGTTACAAAACGTGAATAAACTTTAAAATATTACAAAACGTGAGTTAAATTAAAACATTATTTTTAGAAATGTTTGAGAGACCTCGTCTCATTACAACAAAACCAGAAACAACACTTCCTCTCTCCGACTAAGGTTCCTCATGCTCAACATCTCCTGTAACGTGAATTACAGAATAGGGGGTGAGTGTGTGGAATACACTCGTGGGGAATGAAATCCGGCTCTTTTAACAATCAACAGATATCAAATACAGGAATGATAACATTCAGTCATATTATCACAGCACATAAAATGCATAGCATGTATTTCGCAACCCAACTCAGGTGCGGGTATCCCCCGTCTTACCCCTACAAAACTTAGGTACGGACATCACCCGACCCTACAGAAACTCAGGTATGGGTATCACCCGACCCTACTCAATCTCAGGTACGGGTATCACCCGACCCTACGGAAACTCAAGTACGGGCATCTCCCGACCCTACAATATCTCAGGTGCGGGTATCTCCCGACCCTACGGAAACTCAGGTACGGGCATCTCCCGACCCTACAAAGAAATGAATGTGGACCCACGTCCTTTCACAGTATATCATGAACATATATTCAAAGCATATAATCACAACATTTAGTATTCCACCAATCATGCATTTAAATAGGGAAAACTGTAAACAAATAAAGAGATAGAAATTACCCCCACCTCATTCGGTGGTACCCACATGAGTCACTAAATCTGAAAGTCTGATAACTCGATAACTCAAAGCTCAGTCCAACAAGTAGCCTACACAGTTACGGTGATTCTTAGATCTTAAATACAACATAAATAAAACTGTAAAAGGTTCCGGCGGAAAAACGTTCTTTAACGACTCGACGGATCGAACGATCTAAAGATTGGAATTTAGGAGACAAGGCTGAAAGTCAAGTCCAAAGCGCTGAGATGATAGGAAAAGAAATTTGGGTCACGACAAAAAATGAATGAGCTCGATCGGAGTTAAAACGAGCTCAAACGGAGCATTTTAAGTTTAGAGGGTAAAATGGTAATTTTGGTCAAAGGGTTGACTTTGACCAGGCCCACGGACCCCGATCAACGACGTCTCATCATCGACAACTCGATACGGATGAACGACGGAAAGAAAACGAGGTTCGGATCGAAAACATGGCGTCGGGTGCGCGTCGGCACCCGACGGGCGCGCACGGTGCGCGCTGGCTACCCGACACCCGACGGCTGCTGAGTTTTCTCGGCAGCTCTACCCGACGCTCGACCAACTGCCGCGTTTTCTTGGCAGCTCCCCTCTCGGCGCTCCCGGCGCCGGGCCTGACCAACATACCAACTTTCCGGCGCCGCCTCCTGCCACCACCCCCGGGTTCGCCGGAAACCTTGCACCGCCGGCTACCACCTCCGGCCATCCCTCGCCGGATTCCGGCGGTGAATAGTGTCCGAAATCTCGCCACAAAATCCTTCGAAGCCCTGTTTTTCAAAAAACCAAACCTTCACCAAAACTTCCGGTCGGCGACCACCATCCTGACCTCCGGTCACCAGCCGGCGATCTCCTTGTCGCCGGCAACCCCCTAACTCCGGCCACCAACCCTTATCCCTACACAAAACACACACACACATGCTTTATATATATAAACACACACTCACTGTCTCTCTTCCTTGGCCGGCGGCCATCTGCCGCCGGCGACCACCACCTCCCACCGTGACCTTGGCCGGCGACCCCCAGTCGCCGGCCACCACCAGCCGCCGTCCAAAACACTCACACAGTAGCATACACACACATCGCATGGTGAAATCACACACACACCCACGGTTCTTGCTTGGCCGGCGACCACCCTCCCCACGGCCTCACCGGCGACCTCCTGTCGCCGGCCACCAGTTCACACACGGCGGCGCCACCATGCGCCGCCCCAACAGTGAGCACAAGACACACACACCACAACACCTTCAAACACACACACACATGCACGATATATATATGTATGCCACTGTTCGTCTCCGGCCCTCCAGCCTACTCCCACATCATCGACAAACCTCCGGTCAGCTGATCCGGCGAGAGAGAGAGTGAGAGAGAGAGAAAATCGAAGAGAGAGAAAGGGTGACACAACTAGGGTTTGGGGCTGTTTTTCGCCGTTTTCCGGTGAATGAGAAATCGGATTTGAAATCCGAGACCTATCCTACATTCGTCTCGTCGAGACGAACGTCGTGTGTGAAAATCGGCCGATTCCGACAATGTTGAAATTTTCCGGCCACCGGCCGGCGGTGGCCCGCCGGAGTCAGAAATCCGGAAAAAGAGAGAGAGGAGAGAGAGGCTTACTTGTTTTCGTCGCTTTTAGCTCGTTCGGCTTGTTCGATAAAACGGTGATTTTCGAATCGAAACCACCTCTATTTATAGAAATCCGGAAAGTTACTATTCATCGGTTGAGTTTTCCGAGTTACTATTCACGTAAATATCTTCGTTTCCATTCTCCGTAAATATCTTCCGATTTTTCCGAAACTTCCGATTTTGCCCTTTCCGTCGTCGTTCGAGCTACGGGTCTCCGATTAATCCCTAGTTCGTTTCTATCTTCTCGTTTTTCTATTACGCATCTAATGGTATAAAATTACCCTATGTTCCACGTCTAAAAAAAAATTTATCGATCTAATCGTGCATTAAACACTTATCTGAAACGCACAAATTAAATTAAACAGTTAAATCATACGCACAAAATTATTAAATCATAGGTTAAAATATTTAATTAATTAATTATGCTCGTTTTGATTCGGGGCGCTACAATATCGATATTATATATGAGATATATTGAATAAATATTTGCATGATAATATTGATATCTTTACTAGTATCAACGTGATTTAGTAGTCACGTCGGATATGGAAAGAGAATGAGATTAACGTCTAAGTTAACATCGTTTTATTTTGGAATCTTAATATGATGGTTTCCAATCTTTCAAGTCTTGGATTGATAAGATTTATCTTTTATACCCCGCATTGATAGTTACCTTATCTTTTGGGGCCTGAATCGATAAAATCTCATATAAGTATTACTTGTCCAATTGCAATTTCTCAAATTAATCATTGATTAAAGTCATGGAACCAAAATTATCATTGTTATGTATAAAAATATTATTTTATACAAACAAAAGTATTACACAATATTATTTATCAAATTGTAAATTTCAAAAGTATTACTATTCGGTCTATTTTCTAATTTATTTCACAAGGACACTGTGTAGACTATATATATGATGAACAAGAGGAACTAGTGAATTAAAATAAAGTTAACTATCTAATTAATTTATCTAATTTTATCTAAGTGACTGAATTAAGAGAGTGGTGGTTATAAATTATTATCTTTAAACGAAACCAAATAAATGAGTACAAAAAAATAAAACAAAACAATCCATTAAAAAAACTCAAGATTCAAACAAGAGTCCTAAGGCTATGATTTCATTCTATATCAATCAATTTTACTAATCTAGCAAAATAACATTCAATTTCAATTTATCTTATGTGAGCAATCACAACTTATAGATTAACCATTCTCGAGCAAGTTAACCTGTGGATTGATTATTAATGTATGTAGCTCTCCTACGCAGATAATAACCAACTTCCAAAAGCTCATAAAATTGTATTATCACCTCAATTATTATCAATCACTCGATCAAGAAATTAATTGAGTCATGCATTTCCAAATTTATTATTTAGACATCATCTCTCGATCTCAACGTAATAATTAATTAACCATGCATATATTTGACCAAGATTAATACATTGAAAAACATGAAGAAGCATGAATAAGCGATATATAAATGAAAAGAGTTATTATTAAAACTAGAAATTCGACAAGAAATCCATGAAACTACTCTCATTTCCTAATATCACAATATCTCGAGCCAACAGTCATGTTCGTAAAGTAAAATAATTTACAAAATAACACGATGAAAACTAGAAATAAATTGAAGAAAACTTAATGAATTGGTGATCTTGTTGCTTCTTTAATCTTCAATCTTGAATCTCCTCCTTTGTTGCATGCTCTCTAGATGAAATTTCATGCATATGGGATTCGAATGTGTTTATTTCGAGTCACAATGTCTTGATTTAGAGAAGATTTATTGTTGAAATGCGACCCGATTGGGTTTGGGCGACCTAGATCGTGTTGAAAAGCATGGCACAAAAAAAATAGCAGAAAAACACTTGACCTAAATTGGGTTGCACCTTCGAATTTTGCTCTTCACTTAACTCGTACACTGGGACTTGACCTAACCTGGGTTATGAATTCCAGCCTTATTTTGACCCTTTTCTGGTTTGAATTTGTCTTTGATTTCTTCATAAAAGTTGTAACTCTGAAGTAAGATTTTCAATGCCATTGTTAGGATGAAAATCAGGATGTCTTTGCACAATTTCATTTGTTTTAAAATAATTTTATTCTTTCTTTGAGATAGAATTGATAAAAGTGTTCAACATGAAAGTTGTAAAAATCTTTTGTATCTTTCCAACAAGATAAGAATAACTAAATTTGGATTTCTAGAGCACAAGATATATCATTTATCCCACAATTGTGCATTTAATATCATAGTTCGTGTCCGTCACTTTTTCAACCAATTAATTCTTTGACTTCTCAAGTGATTTCAACTTCATATATCGACTCATATTTGGCTTCTCAAGTCCCCATTGATCCAATTGAGCTTTGCTAAAATTTTCAAATTTTTTCATTCAAATCATGCAAACAAGTGAAATCCTCACAAGATAATAAAATATATAAAAAAAATCCCACAAATGCATGCTTTTTAGCTAGCAAAGAATGATAAGAAATTAAGTTACAAAACGAATTGGTTGTTGCATTGTCACAACTCTATATATAATTCTAGATGTCATATATAATACTCTTGGTATTTTAGAATATTTGTGGTCGAAAATTGTTTGATAGAAATTAAGAAGTATTTAGTATCTATAATTATTTATGTAATGACTATATTACATAGCATTTAAATTTTAGAAATATTTTAAAATCTAGGAAATAATTGGTATAATCTAAACTTAATTTGAAAAAGAAATATATGGTCGTGGTGGTGGAAATAATTTTAGAAAATTTCTATATAATGATTTCAAGAGTTTTTTAAATTAATTTTTTATATTTTTGAAATATTTTTTTGGGATTTTTAAAATTCATTTACAAGTTTTTAAAAATATTTTTGTATTAAACTTTAATTATAATATAAATTTAATTATTTTTAAATTATGTTTTTGAAAATTTCATAGTTTTTTTTATCCAAATCAGGTATCGAAAAGAATATATTAAATCATCAGAAAAATCATGTCACATCAACCCTTTAACCATTACAAATGCACTTTAAGGTATTATATATTTATTTTTAAGGTATTAATGTTTATACTATACGGTATTACATATGCATCTTTAAGGTATTAATGTTTATAGTATAAAGTATTACATATGCACCTTTAAGGTATTAATGCTTATTATATAAAATTATTACATATACACCTTTAAGGTATTATATATTTACCTTTAAGGTACTAATGCTTATAGTATAGAGTATTACATATGACTTAAGGTATTACTTGTTAAATGTAAAAGTATTATTCATATAACTTAGTGGTATTACTCATATAGTCAAAAGGTATTAGTATAATGTAGAGTAAGTTTAAAATCTTACAATTTAATTTAAGAGTTATTAAAATGCAAGGTATTACTCATTTAACTTAAATGTATTAATCATGAACTCTACATGTATTATTGTAAATTTTTACTCTTCATTGTCCAAAAATCCAACAATTGATTCACCATCATCATCTTCATCATCATCATTATGATCATAGTTATCATCATCCTCCTTCAGCTTCTTTGTCATTTTGGCAAAAAATTTAACGTGTATCATCATTTGCTCCAAATTTAGAGTTCTATTCAATAATTTAAATAGTTATACAAAGAATCCATCTCACATAAAATAATAATGTCTTTAAATAAGATTGGGATAAAGTGGACATTGCATGTGGGCTGTGGGACACTTCTATAGACTATCATCTTTCCTTTTATTCTCTCTCACCGTGACCTTACCATATACTTCCTCCACTTCATTTCCAAAGCTCTGCAATCATCAGGGAATATGGCATATGATTCTCTAACTTCACTTGCAAAAACCATTGAAGAATTCCTGATTCACGATGGTCAGTATCCCTTTTCTCTTCCTAAATATCAAAATATCTGTCAACATATTAAATCTATCCATCACCACTCTACTTCCATGCTAGCAATCTTCCTAGATTCGCCAAACAAAATCATTAGTTTGGAAAGACGATTGAAGGATGTAGCAAATCAAGCAGAAGATGGTATCCAATTTTTTATGTCAGAAATAAATAGATCTAATTGTGATCGAAAGTCAACGTTTAAGTTGAAAAGGGATCTGAGAAAAGCAGCAGAGGAAATGAATTCAATTGTTGGAGAGATGGAGATCATGAAAAATAGCGTCACCATCGAAGATCCTCCACTCAGTCAATCTGCTCCTGCTGCTGATGCTAATTCATCATCAAAATTAGACAAGGTTGTTGGTTTTGAAGTCGATTTGATTATAATAAAGGAATATCTTTTCGGATGGATCGACCACCTTGATATCATTCCAATAGTAGGCAGCGGAGGAATCGGTAAGACTACTCTGGCTAGATTTGTTTATCATCAACAAGAAACTATTCAGAACTTTGTTATTCGTGCTTGGGTAACAGTGTCTCAAAATTATAGCCGAGAAGATATTGTTTCAAGCCTCCTAGTTTCTTTGGGATTGCAGAATGAACATAAACCTGGGATGGTGACGCAAAGATTGTATCAGACGAGGTATCTCATCGTATTGGATGATGTGTGGAGTGGAAAGGTCTTGGATGATATAAAAACTATGTTTCCTGATGATTGTAATAGAAGTTGAATCATATTGACCACAAGGGAATTAGATGTGGCTGCTCATTTCAAACCTTTGCCCGAAGGGGACTTACCTTATATCCCTTTTTGCTCTTACCAGGTGAATTTGATGGATGATGATAAAAGTTGGAATTTACTTCGGAATAAAGTGTTTGGTGATCAAGATTGTCCTCATGAATTTGAGCTCATTGGAAGAAAGATTGCAAGAGGTTGTGGAGGTCTGCGCCTTTCAATTGTTGTTATGGCAGATCTTCTATCCTCAATCACTATGACTCTAGATTCATGGGAGGCAATTGCTGAAGATGTCATTTCTGCTATTTCTACAAAAGGTGGGCAATTGGACAAGATGATGTCTTCGAGTTTCATGGCATTGCCTCATCATTTGAGGCCCTTTTTGTTATATATGGGAGCTTTTCCAAAACATTATGAGCTTCGTGTCTCAGAACTCATCAAACTATGGATAGCTGAGGGTTTTGTAAAACCATATGGATCTAAAACCTGTGAAGAGGTGGCTGAAGATTATGTAGAAGATCTAGTCAACAAAAGTCTAGTAACGGTCACTAGTAGGAAGTATAATGGCAAAATCAAAAGTTGCAGCCTCCATGATGTGGTGCGGGATTTCTGCGTAAGAAAGGTTCAAGAAGATAAGTTTTTTCTACCTGTTGAGGAGTACTTACCTGATACAACCCTAAGAAGGTATTTTCTTCCAAAAATCCTAAAAAATCAGCGTCGAATAAGTCTTACTTCCTATGATTTACATCTCAAGGAAACTATCCATAACTCAGCAATACGTACCATTATATGCATTCGGCCAGGAGCCTATTTGTCCGTGGGTTCTGTACAAAGTTTTCCTCTGCTTAGGGTATTGCATGTTGTAAATAAAAGTGACTACTCGGGTTGGGAGCCTAGTCAAGTATTTGAGCTCACCCATTTAAGGTACCTTGCTTCTAGCATTCCCTCGTGTATTCCTGCAGCCATATTGAACCTTCAGAATCTTCAGACTTTAATTATTTATAGACATGATGTACGTTTGCCAGAGGAAATTTGGAGGTTGACTCAATTAAGACATCTTATCGCCTTCTCGTTTCATCCTTTACCCCATCCACAACTAGAAACCTGTCGTCTAAAAAGCCTGTAAACTCTTTCATTGACATCCAATTTTGAATGTAGTGAAACGATCCTGCTGATTATTCCTTACCTTAGAAAGTTGGGAATATGCTATTCTGAACACACATTTGACCAAGACTACCATCTCAACAATCTTTTCAAGTTGCATCATCTTGAAAAACTGAAATTGGAGATGCATAAAGATTTTTCTTTCGGGCGAAAGCTTAATCCAGTATTTCCTGTTAATCTGCAGAAGTTAACCTTGAGTGGTTGTAGACTTCCATGGGATGATATGACAATTGTTGGTTCATTGCCTAATCTTGAAGTGCTGAAACTCAGAGATTTTGCTTTCCAAGGCGATGTGTGGGAAACAACTGAAGGAGAATTTACTAAATTGAAGTTTCTGCTAGTTGACAAGTCTGATCTTGAGTATTGGGATACAGAATACAGGCACTTCCCCGTACTCAAGAGCCTACGGCTTTATCATTTTCCTCAGTTATGCCTTCCCACTGACATTGGAGATATTGGGACGCTTGAATTGATCGAGGTTGATGTTAAAAGTAGATCTCTTGTGGACTGGGCAAAAGAGATTCAAAAGGAACAACGACACAACAAATTATTGCAAGTTCAAGTGAAGCATTTCTGATATGTGTATTTGGCTCTGGACACTATCTGCTTGTAATCAGGTTAGAGATTATAAAAATTAATTACAATATTGAAATTGTAAATTAGTATATAACTTCATTTTATAGAAGTAAGACTAGTGTTGAAGAAATTACTATTCTGGTATTCAGTCAGATATGTAAGGTTAGAGAAATACAATACACTTCTATAGAAATTAAAGAATAATTTCAGTGTTTTGTTATGGGAAGAATTATTGTGTACATGTTATTGATGCTACTTGGTAGTATTGAGTTGGTTATGCTAGTTGACTCTTGTCTTTTTTCTCTGTTTTAGCTTTCTGAGTTCAAACTAAAGGGAGCATGCAGAGGGACGAAGGCCAACTCTGTTTCCATGGATTAGTCAATAATGGTTTATGATAGAGCAAGAGCATAGTCTTGAAATTCCTCTTTATCGTTGTGAATGTTTACATGGTGAATTTCACCTTTCTTCTTAAACAATTAAACTACATATTGTATTATGATTTCAATGACATATATGCTACAATTATGGCATTGAGAGGGTTAGAATGATTAGTTCAACCCATGGCCATTACATATATTTTGTTGCTTTTCTGAAATGTCTGGTTGGATGATTGAAATGGATCTCTTGGGTGGAATCAACATAAAGGAACAACAAAGTGTTGGAAACTATCTGCTTCTGATAAAGGTTAGAGATATATATTACATTCAACTTCTTAATTAGCAACTTCATTTTATTGGTATAAGACATATGTTGAAGAAGTCACAGTTTTGGTATACACTCCAATTTGTATTGATAGTTGGTAGAGAGTTAGTCCAATCTAGATGTACTTAGTCTGCTCTCTATCCAAAGAAGGCAGCTTTCTACCCATGAGCAATCCAACATCATATCATGTGCAACCTCTTCAACGCAAAACCTGCCAGTTTCACTGAATCCCTCTGCATCCTAAAGAAACCATAAAGATGTGCAATTTAGAGACCCTTTTATCGATTAGGAAATATAACATCAGCGACACGGAGAGACAAGAAATGGAATGCATGAATTACGGTAAAATCAATTTTTGCACAAAGAATTACCAGATTCAGAGAATATAATCTAGGGCCATAAAGACAAGGATTTTCAAAGAAGGATCTTTCATGGGAGCTACAGGAAGTGATGCATCAAATAATGGCTTCCTTGAACCTCCTGTCATCAGCTTTTGATAACTGATAAAGATTTATAAGAAAAACATAAAGTTAAGGTAACTTTTCAAAGAAGAATGAAAAACTTGTAAGCATTTTTCCAGAAGGACATCATCATGTATGTAATTAGATACAAACAAAATTTGACGTTGTTCCAGCATTCATTTCATTGACTTTTAGGAAATCATGTTTCTGTGAAATAATAACTTTCTCTCTGTGCTGTAAGATAAATATTTTTGTGCAAAAGATGGTCCAATCCAAAGTGCACAAGGCCAAAGAAAAAAAAGGACTCTAAATGCACAAGCGTGTGAAGATAAACACAAGTTCTATAGAGAATTATATTACCTGTTACTCAGATTAATTATATGTCTGTAATATAATGTAAAGATTAATTAAACTAATATAATTGAAGATTTCTTTTAGATGAAATATATAATTGAAGATAATAATGTAGAGGCTAATGGAAGATAATGAAATATATAATGGAAGATAATAATTGAAGATTTAGAGTACTTTTCTTTTATTTGAATCTATCTATCTAATTGAAATAATAATTGAAGATTTAGAGTCATTTTCTTTTATTTGAATGTATCTATCTACATACATCAAATCGTTTTATTAAATATAATTTTATTAAATGTTTTTCTCTAATACTAATAATTTGGTTTATGTTAGGAAGCTACAATTCTCTGTTGCATAAATATGAATGTAAAAGTATATACATATATGTTAACGAGTTGCATGATCTTGAAGATAACAAAAAATTAAATGGATCAAGACAAGAATATAACACATTAATGAAAATGAAATGCAAAAGAAACTGAGATTTCTATACCATGTCGAGTGTCAATATTCTCGTGTATGTAACATTTCTAAGCTTGAATATCCCATTTAATCTAGCTAGCACAAACACTAGAGGAAACATTGAATATATATACTCAAACAGAAAACAAAATTAAATATCAGGGTCTCTAAAATTCTAATCTAGCTAGCACTTACATTTATTTCAGGTGACGGCAGGAGGTAGGGACGGGGCTGGGGCTGGGGCTGGGGCGGGGACGACATGAGGAGGCAGTTGCAAGGAGGCAACGGGTGGTGGCGGGGTGCTAGCGGGGATGGGGACGGGGACAACGATAGTTGAGGCGGGGTGGCGAGGCGCTAGTGGTTGAGGGATGGGGTCCGATTGTGAAGGAAATGGGAAGAAGATCCCAAATTTAATTGAACTTTTTACTGATGGAATTGCGAAAAAAATAATAAAAATTATAATTTAAAATATTAGTGACAGAATTTGCATCAGCAGTTAACAGAGTTTATTCCATTGGTAATTTTTAGAAAATAATTTAGAAAAATACTTGAAAAATATTAGTGACGTAATTTCCGTCGGTAATTTTGTTGAATTTTGTTTTTAAATTTTTATTAATTATGTTCCCTATTTTATATTATAACAAGTTTATCGCATATATAATACTTAATTCTCATTAAAATTAAATAAAAAAACATTAATGAGAATCGAAGATCACATTATAAAATCTCAAATGGAATTCTCTCTCGGTAAATGTTTCGTATAATTTTGCAATTTGTATCTTCATAAATGATTTCAGGAATTTATTTAAATTAAAAGTTTGAATTATATCTACAAACTTATATTAAATTTTCAACTTTTTCGGTGATCTGATGATGTTGCTGTTGTAAAATAAGTACATCTCAATTCATCGATCTCCATGGACAATATATCAACAATATATAATGAACAAGATGGAAAGAATATGAGAGAAAAAATATAGATTTTATTGATCAACACCTTTATTTCAAAAGAGTTCCAATATATATATATAAGGATTAGAATTCCAATAGACAAAGAGAATGAAAAGTCTATGAAGTAATGTTCATTAAACAATATATTTACAACACTCCCGGCCCCCTTGGACTTTACGATTAATGTATATGCCTCATTAAAAACTCGCTAGAAAAACCCAGTGGGAAAAAAACTAGACGAGAAAAGAGTACATGACATACATGTTCTTATATGTTGCACTAGTTGCCTCATTAAAAACCTTTAGCTAAGAAAACCTTGTAGGAAAAAACTTAGTAAAGGGAAAAAGAGTACAACCACCGGTTTTCAGGACCCAACCTTCAGGGTTAAAAGAATTCATTCATTGGTCTTCAAGACCCAACCTTCTAGGTTGTTTTAAAGTTATCGCTCCCCCTGAAGACAACAGTCTTCCGTGCCTACATATTCCAATACTATGAACATATGTTTCAAAAATAAATGTAGGAATGGATTTAGTAAGCAAATCTGCGAGATTAACACTATAATACTCATTTGTATATAAAAAATTTCATCGCTCTTCTAGAGCTCATGCAGATAAAAGAATTTAGGGATTATGTGTTTCAATAAGTTTCATTTAACATACTCATTACTCTTTTGTGCAATACAACTGCATTGTCTTGATAAAAAAAATAGTGGGGGATATATTATATTTATTAATACCACATGACTCACAAATGTGTTTTATCAAAGATTTTAACCATACACATTCTTGTGAGAGTTTCATATAAACAATAATCTTTGAGTGGTTTGAGAAAGTGTTAACCATAGTTTGCTTAACAGACTTCCATAAGATTGTAATATTATCACAAAGAAAATATAACTAGTGTGGGAGGGATCAGATATGTGACCAGCACCTGAGTAACGTACTAATGACTTACTTTGATTTCCAGTGTAAATATCACGCCCCAGAACCTTTCGTTAAAAATATCAGAGTTTTTTTTTCATTTGGGCGTGAAGAAAGAAAGGGGAAAAAGGCAAACATGATAATAAATAGAAAGAAAAGGGAGAGGATAAGAAACGGTACACTTAAAACATCGGATATCACCGATAAATAAAGTTTTGAAACCTTAGGCAGCGAAAAAACATCAGGATCCTTTACAAAGAAAGGGAAAAATACAGTTTTCTATTTCAAACGTTCATCATAGATTTAAAAGGCAAAACCAGAAGATGGACACAGCTGATAAGACACCCCTCTCTCCACACGTCAAGATCTTCTTCATCTCCTGTAGTGTGAGTACAGAATAGGGGTGAGTGCGTTGAATACACTCGTGGGGATACTTTCCAAACTTTAATATTATTAAGCCATTCACATATTAAACATATATAAAAGTTCAGCAAGTAGTCACGTCATATAAAATGCATAGCACACATTGTAGAACATACGGCTCTAAGAGCACTCAACTATACTCGGTGCTTTTACGAGCCACCAGTTTGTTCCTAACATATGGTACTTTTTACGGGCCACCAGTCCATCCCTAACATGACGTATGGTGCTTTTTACGGGCCACCAGTCCATCCCTAACATGACGTATGGTGCTTTTTACGGGCCACCAGTCCATCCCTAACATGACTTAGGACATCCGTCTACATTCATCGTATTCATAAATTATGCATGGATATAGTAATCATAGTATATAATCACAGCACGTAGAGTTCAACAGTTCATTTATCAATTATGGAAAACAGTAAACGTGTTGAGTTTAGAAGTTACCCCCACCTTGTTCGGTGGTTACCACGTGAGTAGCAAGGACCAAAATCTGATAATTCAGAGCTCAAGTAGTGAGTCTCAAAGTCTGATACACAACTCCCAATCCCACAAGTAGCCTACATAAGTTATAACGTTTCTTAGATCCTTAATAATTATAATTAAAACTGTAAAGGACTCCGGCGGAAAAATAATCGTTAAATGCGCGACGGATCTAGAGCTCTAAAGATCGGAGTTGAAGAAACGAGAATGGATAATCAATCCATAAAGCTGAGATGATAGAGAATGAAATTTGGGTCACGACGGAAAAAGAATGAGCTTGATCGGAGTTAAAACGAGCTCAAACGGAGCATTTTAGGTTCAGGGGTATTTTCGTAATTTTTGGTCAAAGGGTTGACTTTGACCGGGCACACGACCCTCAGTCAACGACATCTCGTTGGTGATGACTCGATGTTGTCGTACGGCGGAGAAAACGGGGTTAGGATCGAAAACACGGCGTCGCGAGCGACGGGGCACGTCGGCACCCGACGGGCGCGCACGGGCGCGCGCGGCACCCGGCGGCTCGGCATTTCTCGGCAGCTGCCGAGTTTTCTCGGCAGCGTCTTCCCCCGTCTCGGCAGCTGCCGAGTTTTCTCGGCAGCGGGACACGGCGCTCGGCAGCTGGTCGGGTTTTCTCGGCAGCTAGTCACCCGGCACTCCCGGCGTCGGGCCTGCTCAACCTCCCTCCTTCCCGGCGCCACCGGCCGTGACGGTGCCGCCCTCCGCCGCCACCACCAGATTCGCAGGAAACCTCACACCACCAGCTACCACTCCGGCCATCTCTCGCCGGATTCCGGCTGTGAATAGTATCCAAAACTTCACCGCAAAATCCTTCGTTACCACATTCGCAACACCAAATCTAGGGTTTAGGGTTTTTGGGTCGGTTTTTCTCCGTTTCCCGGTGAACGAGAAATCGGAATTGAAATCCGAAACCTATCCTAGACTCGTCTTGACGAGATGAACATCGTGTGCGAAAATCGGCCGAAACTGAGAACTTTCAATTTTTCCGGCCACCACGGCCGGCGGCGGCTCCGGCGACTTTTCCGACGACGGCGGCGGTGCTCCGGCGGCGGTGCTACGGCGACGGCGCTCCGGCGACGGCGGAAAAGAAAGAGAGAGAGGAGAGAGAAACTTACTTGTTTACGTCGCTTTCGTTTTCATCGGCTGAATGAAAGTTTTGAATTGACTGAGCCCCTATTTATAGATTTTCAAAGTTACTATTTACCAAGTAAATTTTAATTACCATTCATTAAAATATTATTTTTCCGTTTTACCGCTCATCCGGATTTTACCCCCTCGTTTTACCTATTCTTCGTATTTAGCTCTTTTCTTCGCCATTTGAGCTACGAGTCTCCGATTGACCCCAAGTTCGTTTCTATCTTCTCGTTTTCTCGATGCGCATCTAATGGTATAAAAATATTCTATGTTCCAAGTCTAAGAGAATTATCGACCTAAATCGTGCATTAAACACATCTCTAAAACGCACGTAAGTAATTAAACAGTTCAAAATATATACACATAATTATTAATTCATGGTTCAAATATTTAATTATCCAATTATGCTTCGTTTTTGATCCGGGTCACTACAGTAAAACAAACTAAGATTTTGGGAACCTTGAAGATACTGAAAAGTATGTTTAATTTCATTCTAATTTCTCCTTGCAGGAGAAACACTAAACTTTTCTACTAGATTTACTCAAAAAGCAATATCAGGTCTAGTGCAATTTGCTAGATAAAGTAATTCGTCAATTGAACTTTAAACAAGGAACTTCAGGTCCTGAATATGTACTTAGTATCTTCTTGAGGTTTAAATGGGTTCTTGTCCTTTTCAAGGGATTGGACAACAATCAGTGTAGTTAGTGGATGAAACTAATCCACGTAGGATCTATTCAAAACCTTATTCAAGTAGGTTGACTGGTGTATTGAAAATTCATTTGGAAAGATGCTCAATTTGCAGGCCGAGACAACATTTGGTTTTACTCAAGATTTTCATTTCCAATTTTGTCTTTAAGATTGAACTAACTTCCTTAAAATCCTTGCTTATATATTCCTTCTTCAAGAGGAATTTATTTATTAGATTGTACCACATTCTATACGATTTTTTGGGTTATACAATGACCTTTGCAATTTAATATTATACATATTACGATTCTCATTTTCCTTATTATGGGAATATAATAATATCCATCAAGGATTTTCATATAAATATTCACATTTAAAGATTCGTAAAGATGTGTAGTAACAACTACCATTAATTGCATTTCTAAATTCATATTTGCTGCCACAGATATTAAATAGCGGAACTTTACACCATTCATAATAGGAGAATATGTTTGATTAAAATCAATATCGGGTCTCTGCAAGAACCCTTGAGCTACCAGTCTCGCTTTGTAACTCACCACCTTATTAGTCATTATACTAATTTCTTTTCTATACAAATACCCACTATATCCTACAGGGATAACATCCTCAGGGTACGTATGATAAATTCATAACTTTTCTTTCATTCAACGAGTTTAGCTCAACCTCAATTGCATCATACCATCTTACCCACTTTGAGTGCTTCTGGCACTAAGTCATTCACTTGGGTTCTGGATCCAGACTATTATTTGAGATGGGAAGAGCAATTGTTGAGGCACATATGTTGTCGACAACAATAATATTTATATAGTAAGTTTCTCCTGTATCTATAAAATTCACAATAACATTGATATTTTCATCAACTAGATCTTCATCATTTCCCAAAATAGTTTGATCTAGTCGTTCCGCAACCCTGGTATTTTAACTATTTTGTGCACATGCAATGTTACTAGGATTTTCGTCTTCAGGACGAATCTCTTCGGGAGAGATTTGGAGTGATTGAATATTTTTGTTAGATTTAGTTTTCCACGGATTTTTATCTTTTGTATTTGTTGGTTCTTTACGCTTTGGGCGCAGAGTAGCAACAGATAATATATTTGATTTATTAGGAACTTCCACTCTTTGTGGTGCATTCACAACAGGTATATGTGATTTTGTCACTTCTTTATGATTGGTAAACACATCTTGCAAATTACTTGCTAAATACTGCAAGTTAATTATTTTCTGAACTTTCAGTTCAGTTTGACAGGTGTGTGGATCTAAATATTGAAGATTTTCCACATTCCATGAAATTTCTCGGCATTCTTTTAAATTTTTACTCTTATCTCCCCCTAATGCCTGGAAATGATCTTCATCAAATGTGCAGTCAGCAAATCTAGCTGTAAATTGATCCCCTGACATGGGCTCTAGGTATTTCAAAATGGATGGAGATTCAAAACCAATATAAATACCTAATTTTCTTTGAGGGCCCATGGAGGTACGTTGTGGTGGTGATATTGGAACGAACACTGCACATTCAAAAATTCAAAGATGAGAAATATTTGGTTTTTTCCCACACACTAGTTGTAGAGAGGAGTAGTCATGATATGTAGTTGGACGAATTTGAATTAGAGCCCATGCATGCAAAATTGCATGAAATTCGTATGTTTGATCAATGACATGGCTAGACCATTTTGAGTGTGGACGTAAGTAATAAATGTTCCACATTAATTCCCAATTACATACAATAGTCTCAAATGCTTTCGATGTGAGTTCACCGACATTATCCGTTCTAATAGATTTAATTGGATAATCGATAATTGGGCTCTAAGTTTAATAATTTTGGAAATGAACCCTGCAAAAGCATTATTTCTAGTGGATAATAGATACACATGGGTCCACCTAGTGGAGGCACCAATCAAGACCATGAAATATCGAAATGGTCCAGATGCTGGGTGAATTAGTCCACATATATCTCTATGAATTCGAAATTCAAATCCAACTTTAGTAGTAGAAGGATGTACTACAAGTTTTTCTTTTGGAAGTCTCGCAAATTACTTCTTTATAGAAAATATTCTATTGTTTGACATACTATGTCAAATGAAATTAGACAAAATCCGACATATTAGTTTGCATTATGTCAGAGGTGACTCAATCGCTCATATCATAATTTTAACGAATTTTGATCAAGAAATTTTTCCCTCCATTGAATAATTAAGATTAGAAGGTCAGATGTATGCATATACAATCCTGAGGAGAAGATATTTTTGAGACACTTGCTTCCAATATTTTATGGACCAAGTCATTTAAAAGATATTCCAAAATGTTCAAAGTCTCGATTTCAATGTGAAAATCATTCGATCCGATGTCCTTAAAACTGAGAAAAGTACATTTATATTGGGGATATATCAACACATCATTGATAGTTAATTCAGTACTCATAGGAAGAACTAGTAAAACTCTACCGGAGCCTACTATTAAAAGATTATCTTTGCAACTATAGTAACACCCCATTTTCTCAAGCAAAGCTCGAAAGAACTTCTTATCTTTAAGAATAGTATGAGTGAGTAGCACTAACTACCAAGTATAAAATATTCTCGTTCTTCATATACCAAAGAAATAGACGATTCTCAAAGATAATGTAGTAAATTGAGAAATAGATATTAAAGTAAGCATGATAAAAAAAAACAGAGGGAACTATACCATTCTGATAAAAGCATATAAAAAGAATTTAGAAAATCAAATTGTCTAACAACAATATAGCATACTCATTTTCATATAGAATCACTCAAGTTTTCAAGAGATTATAATTTCAATGTCTAAACGTGTGTTTGCTTCAGGAAAATATATGTAATGAGATTTGAAGAAAGGTTAGGGCCTTGCCTTCAGGGCAGAAGGAATAGAAACCGTATAAATATTTCACTTAAATGAGCGAGGTGAATACAATCTCAAAAGCCTATGCGCATATACATGTAAAATTCATCTGCTTCATCCAACTGATAACATATACATGTTGAAGGTAATCATGTAAATATGTGGCCTTAGTGAACAAGTTGATGTACATTAAAAACTATAACTGTTTTATCTTAGTTTCAATTTATAAATTGCGGGCTATGTTATACATTAAATCTTATTCAGACATAGAGTGGTGTAAGTTTGAGTAGGAAAAACCTATCAAAGACATTTGTAAATGTTTCCACATCAAAATAACCTATAATCATATAAGTGAATAAAATGATCTATAGTTTGAGATTAATATTGTAACGCCCCGTTTCTTTTCTATAAAGGAAATTTTTGGTTTAGGCGTTACGTACAAAAAATCACCCTTTTTATGTTAATAAAGATAAATAAAATAAGGAATAATTCTGAAATTCATGAAATAAAACATTTACTCCTGTAATCTTTAAAATATCGGCTACCAGCATCCACCGCTTGTGCACCACACTCAAGAACTCCTTAAACTGAAAACATTTTAAACATAAAGGGGTGAGTGCATAAAGACACTCAGTGGGGTGGGATTCGTGAACAGTTAATACATTGAAGGAAACATATAAATTCTTAAGCACATATAATTGTAACATATGGTTCATTAGCCACTTTGATGCGGTTCATTAGCAGCTTTGATGTGGTTTATTAACCACTTTGATGCGGTTCATTAGCCACTTTGTAACATGTGGTTCATTAGCCACTTGAAGGTTAGATGGTTCTTTAGCCACTTGAAATGTTAGGTGGTTCTTTAGCCACTTGCACATGCATATATACATTTGTTTACTTTTCGAAAATAAGCGTGCATATACGTTCATAAAAAACATTCTTATATGTTTCATATAGACACGTAAGTCTACGTAAATCACTTTGGAAAAACTTAAACGTGAAAACAGTAATTACCTCACCTCAAACTCACTTAGAAACTTAAACATGAAAATACATAAATTACCCCCACTTCGGATGGACGGCGTCTCGAAAGAAGTCTGCTACGTGTTTAGGAGAAAAACGGCAGCCCCCTTTACGCCCGTGCACGGCGATGGTGGCGCCGGCGGCCGAACCGAGTCCGTACTCATGATGGGGCCGTTGAGTTCTATCTTTTGGTCCGAATCTTCTTGCCGGAAAAGTGACGATCGGTGGCGACAAGACGGTGGTGGTTGGCGGCAGCTCTTGGTGTGAGAGAGAGAGAATACGAGAGATGAGAGAGAGAGAGTTTGCTGTGCTTACTTTTTCCTCTTTTCTTCTTCTAACTTTCTTTTTTTTCTTATTCAGGTTACTCCTTTCCACTTTTCCAACATGAGTCTTAAATGTTGCCGTGATGATGTGCTTGATAGTTGTGGAGAAAGAAAGAATACAGTTGCTAGGTGTCATTATCTTGAGAAAGAAAATGAATGTGTTGGCAACAAACTAAAAATCCTTGGGCTAAAGCTATGAGCACACTTCCATAGTTAATTACTATTACCATTATTATTATTACTATTATATAATTTTTATATTTTAATTTTTTTTTTTTGGGTGTTATAAATATGATCCAAACTTAAGTCAAATAGAATAATAAATCTAGAATAATCAACTAATATACTAAGGCCCTTTGTTATAGCAATGTAGAGATCAACTCAGAATGTGTAGTGTAATTTTTGCCCTATACTGCTGCTGGAGTACAAGATTGCTCGCATGGAAGGTTGATAACATTTTTGTATCAATTCAGCCTCTGTAATATTTTGATTGCATAACTTTAGATAGGAAACAATACGATGCAAAGCAGAATTATAGTCAGTCACAGATTTGAAGTTTTGAAAACGAAGATTTAGCCAATCATATTGTGCTTGAGGTAGAATTATGTCTATGTGTTGGTGGAAACGATCCTTCAGGGATTTCCACAAAACAACAGGATCCGTTTCAGTAAGATATTCATTTCAAAAGATAAAAACACATACATATCCAAAATCCCATAAAAATGAGCCAACTAAAAATGTAATCTATGTATTAATTAAATGAAGTCGGAATGTAATTAAATTATAATTGTCAGGCCTTGCACAGGTACACATCAATAATTATTTAGGATATTTTTCAGACCTACATACCAACATCCACAAGAAATATATGAAATGCATGATATGATACTATCTGTCTACAATGTGACTCAATGGATAATGACATTGGTAAAAGGAGGATGCATATTGACGACATTAAGTGAATCCATTGTCAAATTAGGCCCTTACAATCATATACTTTTCAATACCCACATATATGAAATTGTTCTCAAAGTATAGACTTAAGTGAGACTAAGAGATAAATATCATAGCATTCTCATTTTAGTAAAACTGACAAGCCATGTATTTAGACAAGATTTACTGTTTTAAGAGCCTTGCATAACTCATATCACAATTACATAGGTATGTTAAAACAACCTAGAGTTAACAAATTGATGCATGCATGAATATTAAAGCTTTGCAACATGCATGCTTGAAATCTAGTTTAAAAGCTGCTTAATTGTCCAAAATCAAAATTAAATGAGAATTGATATATAAACCACTTAAATACATTCTAACTGATAATCTAATGTTCTGCAAAACGAAAAAGAAGAAAAGAAAGGGAAAAGAAAAAATCAATACATCTACAGATGAATTTTCAGATCTCATGATTCCGATCATAGCCAGATTGTTAATTTCTAAGGCAAAGAGAATGAATGCTTATTAATAAATCACAAAAATTATAGACAGAGAAATAGAAGTAATTAGAAACCCATTTTGCACAAACAAATATCGATCAATGAATCAATTCAGTTAGGATATAGATTAAATCAGGAGAAGAGATGGGCAGCTAACCACATAGAGCAAAATTTTAAAACTATTGTATCAGATTATTATCAATAAATTAATTCGAGGAGAAATACCTTGCAGGAAAGACACGATTCTTTCCTAGGGCACAACTCAGATTCGGGTAGAGGATCGTGCTGATAACGTGTTGTAAAATAAGTACATCTCAATTCATCGATCTCCATGGACAATATATCAACAATATATAATGAACAAGATGGAAAGAATATGAGAGAAAAAATATAGATTTTATTGATCAACACCTTTATTTCAAAAGAGTTCCAATATATATACAAGGATTAAGAATTCCAATAGATATAGAGAATGAAAAGTTTATGGAGTAATGTCCATTAAACAACATATTTACAACAGTTGCAACATTATATATTCAATATTGATCATAAATGTTTGAAAATGAAAATAAATGTATGTAATTTGGCGCACATCAATAACAAAATTATATGATGTTTTTATGCTCATTTACTATTTGTTGTTAACCATCTAAATTTCATCATTATATATGATCGATAAAATAGTAATTAGAAGGTCGACTAGCCATCCACACCTAGCTATATATACAACGATACATTAATAAGAGATGCACATCACATAATTATTAATATATAACATCATAAAAATTTTAGGTTATTAATGTTTATTCTTAATTTTAATTAATTATTCATTTTAGATTATCTTAAATATTCATTTGCTTTTAATACTGTTATTAATTGAACGATCATTAAATTATCAACCTGTTATTTGAAAAGTCGGTGATAAAAAAAATATAAAATGAGAACATTTTTGTCATTGTAATATAAAAATGATGTTGTTTTAGTTATTTGCACAAAAAACACTAAAATGAGGTTATTTCAATTACATAATTCAAATCCTATTGTTAGGAAATTAATGTTTAGATTTTGATAAGACAAAACACAAGTTTAATAGGAAATTAGAGTATCCAATTTTTCACATTGTTTAAGTGAAGTTAGATAAAGTTTTGAGTTTTTAGAATATGATGAAGAATGGGAAGAAAGCAAGTCAAGACCTTTCTGCAAGCTATATGAATAAGTGTTGTAAGCTGCACGAAGAAAACATCACTACAAGCTGCGCTGAAGTAGCCGCTACTAGCTAAATGTTTATGATTGACTGCACGAAGACTTAGGTTGCAAAGATGGCACGCTACATGCTTTTACCAGATAATAATGTAATTAAAAGCGGCATGCAGATAAGACATCAATGCAGTACGAAGAAGATCAACATTAGTCTAAAGTTAAGTCTTCATTTGGGAGAATTGTATCTACCAATCCAGATCAATTGGGGACAGATATTCGGAGATTTTAAAAAATATATAAATAAAAGGAAGAAAAGAAGGTAAAGGGTAATTCATTTTAGATGAAATGAAACAAATTAAAAAAATAAATAACTAAAAACTAAGTTAACATTTACCAACAAAGTTTCAGTAATTATTAAAAGTCAAATAGTTAACTTAAAAAGAGTTTCATAATTTAATAAGATATATGTTTTCTTAACGATAACTATTAAATATTATATTATTATCATTAAAAATTAAAATTGAAATTATTTGTAGCATTGTAAATTATTATGTAGTATCCCGGATCAAAAACAAAGCATAATTGGTTAATTAAATAATTAAACCCTTAATTAAAATATTTTATGTGCATTAATTCTTAATTGTTTATGTGCGTGTCAAGTATACGCTAAGGTACGAATTAGACCGATGAAAATTCTAGGTGTGGAACGTAAAATATTTTACTTCCATGAGATGCGCAACGAAAAAACAAGAAAATAGAATCAAACTAGAGGTCAATCGGAGACCTGTAGCTCAAATGGCGAAGAAAAGAGCCGGATACGAAGGTTCGGTAAAACGGAAGGGGTAGAATCCGAATGAACGGTAAAACGGAAAATAATATTTTAATAAACGGTAAATTAATTTTACTGGGTAAATAGTAACTTTGAAAATCTATAAATAGGGGCTCAGTCAATTCAAAAATTTTCATTTTCCGCCGACGACGAAAGCGACGCGAACAAGTTCCTCTTTCTTTTCTCTTTCTTTACTTTTTTTTCGCCGGAAAAGTCGCCGGAACTGCCGCCACCGCCGTCGCCGGAGCTGCCGTCGCCGTCGTCGCCGCCGCCGCCGGTAGTGGTGCTGGTGGTGGTGGTGCGCCGGGTGCCGGGTGTGCGATGGTGTGTGAGCGTCGGGTGCCGATGTGTGCGTCGGGGATGGAACGTGCATGTCGGGGTGTGCGTCGGGGGGGCCGGGTGCGCGCGGGGGCTGGGCACCGGAGGGCCGGGTGCGCGCGTGGGCCGAGCGCCGGGTGCCGGGAGCGCGCGCGGGTGACGGGGGTCGGCTGGCCGAGAAAACTTTACAGTCGGGAACTAGACGCGGGCGACGGGACGGGCTAACCGAGAAACCTCGGCAGCCGGGAGCGGGGTGCGCATGTGCGCGGGCGATGGGGGCAAGCTGGCTGAGAAAACTCGGCAGCTGCCGAGTGGGCGCGCCAACGTCGGGTTTTTTTCACCCGACGTCGGGTGTTCGCGTGCCCCGACGCACGCGACGCTGCATTTTCGACCCGAACCCCGTTTTTTCCACCGTACGTCAACATCGAGTCGTTTTTGACGAGATGTCGTTGACCGAGGGTTGTGGGCCCGGTCAAAGTCAACTCTTTGACCAAAATTACCGAAATACCCCTAAACTTAAAATGCTCCGTACGGGCTCATTTCAACTCCGATTGAGCTCATTCTTTTTGCTTTGAGATCCTTATTTCATTCTCTACCACCTCAGCCTAAGAAACTAAACTTACACCTTTATTGCTTCAACCTCAAATTTTGAGATCCCTCATTCCGGCGCGTGTTAAACGATCGTTCCTTCTTCGAAGTTATTTATGTCTTTAAATATATTTATTAGGAATCTAAGGAATACTGTAACTTGTGTAGGTTATCAGTTGGGCCAAGTTTGTGATACCTAGTACTAGCTACTCGACAAGGTGGGGGTAACTTCTAAATCTTTATCTGTTTACTGTTTTCTAGTAAAAGCATGATCTACAGGATATTACGTGCTGTGAATTTACTTGTTGTGCCATACTTATATTGTGAACGGACTAAGGTCCACTCTGGGCATGCATTCTTCCCTGCTCCTCTTCTACTACTCTTGAGGTTTGGTGGTTCTCATGAAATACACCAGCGGTATTGAGACCGTTTAATTGGGTGGCGAGCAGATCCTGTACCCATCCTTCTCACCATTTCTAATATCTGCTATGCATTTTACGTGCTGTGGCAACGTGCTGGTAGATTTTTACTTTCTGTTGATTATCTGTTAAGTGTCATAAGATGCGGATGTTATTCCCACGGGTGTATTCCACGCACTCACCCCTTAATCTGTACTCACACTACAGGAGATGAGGAAACTGGTGAACCCTAGTCGGAGAATGGTGGTGCTGTCTTGGGAGTTTATAATTTCAGGCTGATGTTACCCAAACACTTTCAAACTATGTGTTAAACACTTTACGTTTTGTGATGTCTGGATACGTATGTTGAATGTGGGATCCTGATGAAATATTCCGCTATGCATGATGTAAATATCGGTAATGAAACCGATGGATTATCGGCAGGGGCCGATTGATGTGTGAATGGTATATATTTTGTTCCTTATCCCCTTTCTTCTATTGTCTCTTGCTATTTCTTTCTGTTAGAATATGCGTCCCCCTCTATTTTCTATCTTCACGCCCGTATGAAAACTCTGATATTTACTAAAAGAAAATGGGGCGTGACATATTAACTTAATATATTATATAATTACGTCAATATATATGAATAAATGAGATATATACAAATAAATAACTTTTTAAATAGATTATTTAGTTTTGTCTAACTTGGTTTGGTTAGGTCCCAATTCGCTTTGGTTTAGTTCTCAATTCGGGTTATTGAAAAATCTTTGAAACTAAACCTTAATTAACTTCGATTCAATTCAATTTGAATAAAATCAAAAAATCAATGGATATTTTCGATTTGGAACTTTTTCAGTCCGAATTTTGATTCGGTAATCTTCGAGATTCGTACACATGATGGGGGACAACCTTCTAATGACTCTTAGTTGGAGGTTGGAAGAATAATATTCCGTTCTTCATTTGTTTTTTGAAAATAATTATCAGATTCCTTAAATTAATGTTTTATTATTTATTTTTTATTTTTCAAATAATATTTTGGATTATTGATAATATACTTGACTTTGTAAAAAAACTATGAGAATAAATTTAAGATATTTAAAATAATTTTTAGATTTTCAAATTAACTTTTGGATTTTAAAATAATTTAAGGGGTTTGACAATAATTTGTAATTTTTAAGTAGTTATTTGTTAATATAAATGATTATATAATGTTGTGATATACTGTTTATTTGTATTTTTCGTATTTTGATTTTACATTTTAGTTAATTAACAATTTTTATTTAAAAAAATATTTAAAAGTGTGGGATAATTGGGCCTGTTTGGGTTGTAATTCTTTAAATACAATTAGATAAGGGTAGTTCTAAATTCTCTATTTTACCCTTAAAAGTGAAAACACTCAACTCATATCATCAATATCAATTTTTGGAGTAAGTCTCCTGTGCAACTGTTGCATGGATTTTAGATCCATACACTCGAGTCGGGTCGGGCTGGATTTGACCCGGATCCGTACATTTTCCTTTTTTTTTTTGCCCTGACTTTTATGTTATGTTAGTCATACTTTTATAATATATTAGTCATACCTTTATGTTATATTAGTCATACCTTATGTCCAGATTTCATAGTTTTAGTGCAATACTTTAACTTTAAAAAAAAAATTCGCTGGTCTTCATACTATGTTAGTCATACATTTATGTTATATAAGTCATACCTTTATATACAAATATCATACCTTTATGTAATACTTTAACCCTAAACCCTAATTCCGGCACAAGAAACCCTAATTTCGGCACTAGTTGTAGATGTTTGCCTTTATGTGATATTACTAATACATTTATGTGATATAATTTATATATTTATATCAACATAAACATTTATTTATGTAATATATAAATGTACAACTAACATAATTAAAAGGTATGACTAACATAACTAAATGTATGACTAATATAACTAAAAGGTATGAAAGGTATTAATAGTTGTCTGAAAATATGCTAAGGTACATGTAAAAATCTAAAAGGTATGACTAACATAATATAAAGGTATGCTTAACACTACATAAAGGTATGTCTAATACTACATAAAGGTATAACATATGTGATCGAATCTGGATGAATATGTGCGCGAATTGGGACGTGTGCGGGCGCGTGGCTGCGTGTAGGAAGCAAGTGCACAGTTTCGGAACTGTGAAATAGGTGTATAAAATTTGTGTCTAGTTTTTAATGGTGTATTTCAAATTCATTTATTCTCTGCAAATCTTCACATTACTCAATCGAATCAATTTTTTCTCTACAAATCTTCTCTACGTAAAAAAGAAGAAGATAAGAAAAGATTGTAATTGAATCCACTAAGATTTTGAGTAAAGAATTTTCATGAATGTTAATTCTGGAAATTTAAGGTTTCAAAATGATCTTAAATAAGGAATCACATGACGATGGCTGTATAAAGAAGAAGAAGATAAGTGAAGATAAAGAAAAAAAAATAACGATGGTTGTAAAAAGAAGAAGATATGAGAAGATAAATAAAAAAAACAGAAAAAATAAAAATAATAATAAAATGGTTGTATGGTTGTAAGTTTTAAAGTGAAGATAAAAAAAAAAAACAGAAAAAAAAATGACGATGACTATAAAAGGAAGAAGATAAGATAAATAAAAAAACAGAAAAATAAAATAAAAATAAAATGGTTTTATGCTGTAAGTTTTAAGGGTAAAATAAAAAATTTAAGTTGATGTTGGTTTTAGTGAGTAATATCTTTGTTTGTGAAAAGAATTACCCATTAGATAATAGATTAGACTGACCAAACTATATCACTCGGCCCATTGGATTGAGCCAGGTTGGTCCAGCTACTCGTATTGCCAACTCTACTCAAATTCCTATATATAAATTATGTCTTATCTTTTATATATATTAGTAGTTCATCTACAGTATTTATTTTTGTAATATATTCAATTTGTAATAATATAATGAATTTGCATAAATTAAAAAGTTATTTATATTAATTTTTATTATTCAAAACATGTACAATATACAAATACATTTTTCATATTTCTATTGTATTTCAAAGCTATATTTTATAATTTTAAAAAATTGTTATATCAAGTAGAGTTTTAACTTAAAAAAGTAAATATTTTATTGAATTATAAGTTTTACAGGATGGATTAGAGTTGGGTATGTAGTGTGGATAATAATAATAATAATGATAATATAATATTAATTGCTATGACTTCATATATGTAAATGATATTACAAAAAAAAATTGTAAAAATGTGTCGTTTATGTTTATTTGAATGCAACTGAATTAAGTTTTCACCTATTAATCCATTGATATAATTAAAATTCCATATGATCATGATGTAATCACCCAACAAAAGTTTATATTGTATGCTCAAACATATATATGTTGATTATTGTAAATATTAAAAACAATGATTGTAACAATATTTTGTCAAAAAAAAAAAAAAAACAAAATCAACAACAACAACAACAATAATAATAATTCTATACTATTTAACTAAATATTTTATGTATAATAAATAATAATATCTCAAATATTTTACGTTTTACTAAACATAAATGTTTGAGATATGTATTGCAAAAACCATAACTTTAATTTAATTGTATAATTAAAGTTTCAAATTTTCAAATTTTATTTAATTTAATCTTTTTATAAAATTACGTGTATTACATTGACCCGGCTATACTAGTTCTATTACAAAATATCACTCTCATATTTAAAGCGTAATCTATGCAGGTGTGTGTTGGATATTTTTTTCATTTTTTATTTTTCTTTTTTGGCAGGTGTTTCTTATTAGACCAATAAGTGGATGTCCTAACGTCGTATATAGTTCACTCGTTGGTTTGGTCAATCTTCACTAGGATTTCATGGCAATTTGTTGGAAATTGGCACGTGCACGATATATTATTGAAAATTTTAATTCTATGTTTTCTCGTAAATTTTGATGGGGGATTTAAATCTTATCTATTTAATATTCAATAATTGCGTCTGTTCTAGACAAGTATCTTGGATCTTCAATTTTTCTGTATGCCTCAATCGTGCAAGCTCAATCACTACATTGATGAATCCGTTTCTCAAATCTGAATGCATCTTTTGTTTCTATAAATTAAATAATTGTATGAAAAAACGTTTCAACAATATCGACTTCATGAAGAAGAAAAATGTGAAAGAAACATTGTTTGTAGAAACAGTTGTATGTAGGTTAAAATGAGAAGCATGAAAAGTAAATAGTAGTGATAAAAGATGATAGATAAATAGTTCTTTCTCTCATATATCCTATGGAACTGTAGAAATGTTTTTTTTTTTCAAAACCAAATCAAATGCATTACTCAGAACAAGAATTACAATCAAGAAATCAAAATAAGAGCTGAAAAAAAGAATCTTTTAGCAAAAGAAACAAGGATTGTCTTATCCAAAATTGCACGAAATTCAAGCTGAGAGCTTCATAAATGCCAACCCATAGCTTAAGCTTCTTCCACCTTCGCTGACCCTTTATGATAAATCCTACCAAAACCAACAGATCGAACCCGAATTAAAAGCTGCATCCACATTGCAATTTGCATTTTACAAAACAGATAGAAAATAACCACATAATCAGCAAATACTAGAAGAAGAATCTTGTTGATGTAAGAGTTTTCTTCTCCTCATAGAATCCTAATAATCCCAATCTGCTATAATACTCAACAAACACAATTAATTAATTACCTTTTCCTTAAGCAAAAGGAGATTTTCTAGATATGGGACTGGATTTGAAAGGTCTTGAAGCCTATTTCTCTGAATATTTACAAAAGTATCTTTACTTTGGTCATAGAGTAGATATTTATATTTATCATATGTAGAAGCAAGTAAAATCTCATCTTCATTTATGGAGCATATGTAGTATAGACGCGGCAAATATATAGTCTCATCTGCGCATCTAAAGCAGTACTCCGGCAACTGCTCTAGTATCAGTTGCCCTAGTATCTTGAACTCGATCCATGAATCCTCATCTTCGACTTTTTTCATTATTCTTATCTCATCATACTTCCACACCAACAAACATAGATGGCCTCCTATACAAGCCAAATCCAACAACTTATATTCAAATTTAAAATCCGGCTTATGCACCTTCTTGAACTTTTCATCTCCGAAATCAAAACAAATCATTTCAGACTCAACCTTAGCATATTCGATTTGAGTGTACAACATCCAGTAATAAGATCCATTGAAAGAGATCCCAGAGTTCATATGTAAATGTGACACATCAGCTTTTGAAAAACATTCTTCCATCTCTTTCACTTCACCCCATTTGTTGTTTCTACACAAAAATACGGCATAATGTTTCAGATCAGCAATGACTATCTTATAATCCTTCATCAATGGGTCGTAACACATTCCACAGAAGACTTGTCGATAAAAGTAGTTATGATCGTCTACCAGATATGGGCAAGAAAGCTTCATATAGGTTCTTGTGGATGGATTCCACAGCCTATAAGTCTGCTTGTCAAAAGGTTCGCGCTTCAGATATAATCCGTCACAATAACAGACTATAATTCTTATCGACTGCATCGGGGAACCATGTTGTTCCCATGGATGTTCGATTACCGACACAAATTGAAACTTGTTTTTTTGGAGTTTTGCGATATATAATCCTTTGAAGTCACGTTCTTCCTCCCACGCAAGTAGTTTCTGCTCAGACCATGATTTCTTGAATTGTTTGAGTTGGATTTCACTGAATCTTGGATCTGAGATTGTTGAATTCCATTGCTTGCAAACCGATTTGAATCTACAAAGATATTTCACTGGTATTCGAGAGAGAATGTTTTCGATGATTTTATGAGGAAGATAGGGATTCACTTTCATGGCTGCGTAGGAGGATGTGGAGAAAATCATATATGAGTGGGTAGACTAGGTTAATAAGAGATGGAAGTTTATTGGTGTGTAACATTCAACAGATCGACTTCTTTTCCAAGTAAACTATAAAGCCCTAATTCAAAAAAAGATCTTTATTCCATATTTATACTAGCACGTCATAGAATAGTGATTTTAGATTAGAATATTTATAGTATTCAAAAGATAACAAAATATTTTTTTAAGTGAAATTATTAAAAATACTCTTAATGAAATGTTTTAACCTCACTAACACGCAAATATGACATATATACCGAGGGAAAATTTGTGAAAATACCACATACATTACCTCTAATTATAACCTTATTATTTAATTTTTTTTTAGTTTTCAAGAATATCCCGTAGGTTAATGTTTGTTGCTGAAAATACCCATTTATCAATAGTAAATAGTCTTTGTTGCCGAAAATACCCATTTATAATAGTAAAAAAGTAAATAGTCGGTTACAATCTGTCATGGCCGATAAATGCACATGTGTAATTGATTTTTGCAATTTTTTTAATTTTATATCCATGCCATTCAAGAAAATGGGTATTTTTGGAAAAAAAACATTCAAACATACGAGGTATTTTCGGGAATATAATAAAATAAGAATATATTATCTTTTAAAATTAGAAAATTAATTTTCAATATCTAAAAATCGAAAAAAAAAATGTAAAAAAAAAAATATTAACTATATGATGATGATGATATTAACATTCATGATGATGGTGGTGGTGGTGGAAGTCCTTAAAAAAATTTGGGTATTTATTTAGGGGTAATGTGATAATGGAAGTCCAATAGAATAAAAATTTGGGGTATTTATTTTCATCTAGATTTAATAATGAAAATTTTATCAAATCTCGGAAAATATGTAGGTGAAAAATATTACAAGTCAGTATATATTTCTTATTTTTCGGTTGGATAAAAAATCCTACCAAATAACTAAGAAATTTGGAGAACATATTTACTTAGATTTTAGACAATAGGTTCATATTATGAACATTTTTAGTAAGTGAATTTTGGGGAATAGAACACGATATTTAATTTATTTTAGTGATTATTTTTATAGCATATAGATATATAGATTTTTTGAATCTAATGTGTTGTTATTTTATTAGAAATTTTAGAAATGTGATTTAATCATTTTCAAATCAAATAACTTTTGATAGTAACCTGGAGTTCAATGGCAATTGGAATACTTTGTGGAATTTGAAAATACCGTCAAAAGTTAAAGATTGCTTGTGGAGAGCTTGTCGAGATTGTCTTCCAAACAAGGTGAACCTTTATTCTAGAGGTGTTGTTGCATTGAGAACAAATGATGTGTTTTATGTTAAAAAGATCAAGAGTCCTCATGGCATTCTTTTATCAATTGTTGTTATGCTTCTGATTGTTGGAAAGAGATCAAGCTAGATAGAAAAATCGAGAGTATCATTCCATGAGTGGAGTCTTTACGAGACTTGATCCTTTCTTTAGTTGAGACCTTGGATCGTGAAGAGTCTGCTCATTTTAGTATGATTTTATGGAAAATATGGAGGGAGCGAAATGCAAAGTTATGGGAAGGGGTTCATAAGCCTCCGAGTCGTGCTGTTTATGAGGCAATTATTTTTTTTCAAGAATGGGAACAATCAAGAGTTGTAGTTGCTTCAACTACTTCTTCAAGTTCTTGTAATGCTTGGCACAAACCTGATAGAGGGTTTTTCAAACTTAATGTAGATGCAGCGTTTTGTATGGATACCCAAGAAACCGGAATCGGTATGGTGTTGATGGATGATGAAGGTGATTTTGTAGCAGGTAGAACTATGGTAATTCCGGGTTGTGTAGATGTGGACATTGGTGTAGCCATGGGATTCATGGAGGCTCTTTCATGGGTTAAAAATCTCCAAATTGAAAAGGTGATGTTCGAAGGTGATGCCAAGACCATTGTGGATGCTATTAATTCTCCAAACTCAAGTGATTCTATTTTTGGCGATTTCATAAAAGAATGCAAACTTATTCTTGCAAATTTTCAGAATTTTTTTGTTCATTTTGTCAAATGGGATGCTAATATTTTAGCACATATGTTTGCTAAGACGTCTCGTTTATTTGTGAGCCCCCACTGTTGGATCGACCCGCCGGAGTTTGTGGTTGAGCTTTCTCTTACTTCATGTCTTTGTGTTTAATTTATTATATCAAATAAGTTTAAAAAAAAATCAAATAATCATGTGATATATATATATGAGAAACACTTATGTGTCCTTGGGGCAAGGATCTAGGATTTTTGCCCCTACCGACCCGACCTGCAACATAATATATGAGTAACACTTCTGTGCAACTGGTGCACCAGTTGCACCATACCTTTATGTTATAAATGTAGTACCTTTATATTATAAATATAGTACATTTATGCATGTTCATTTTAAAAGGTACGGATATTTATACATAAAGGTACTACATTTATAACATAAAGGTTTTCTGTGTAACTGGTACACCAGTTGCATAGAAGTTTTTGCCATAATATATATGTATATATTTTTTCTTTTCTTTTTTTTAATTTTCTTAGGGCACACAACGGTTTCTTCCTCCTTTTTTCTACTTCCTCCTTATATATGGAAAATAATATGTAAGTTCGTAGGTTACATTGCACCCATAAACTATAAGATATTTTTTTAATATAATGAGTAAACATTTGTATTTATTATATGCAATTTTATTGTGATACTCAATCGAAAAATGCATATTTGGTTTTTTTTTTTTTGATGCGAAAGCTATAATATATTAGTAAAAAAAATATGGATCATTGCCATATTCATTTTTGAAGTAGCATGTTGTTATAGACTCATAGCCATCAATATTTGAATAAGACTATGATTCTGAAAAATAAAATTCAACCTATATATAGATTTTAGGAATACAAATTATTTGATTTGATATTTCTATTTATGGAATAAAATTAATTGTATTTGATATTTATATATCTATATTTATTTTTTATTAAGAAATCAGTTTTAAAAAATAACCATATCATATTTGGATATCTCCATAAGTATCAAGATTTGAATCAATCTATAGTTTAAAAAAACGACATCCAAATCAATATGAATCAAATTAATAAGAAACAACCGATTCAAAAAAAAAAATCAAATCAAATTTTGATAAATTCATAACTATCAAGTTTTGTATGAGTCTAAAAATTTAAAAACACAAAAAAAAAAATCGGCATGTATATTGATTTGTGGGTGAATATTGATTTCATTTGATATTTCTCTTTGTGAAGTAGAATTTATTTTATATGAAATTTCTATTATCTCTATATATATCTTTATTTTTAATTAAAAATATATTTAAAAAACTCAAATCTATTAAATCTACCAAGATTTGAATAAATCTATAATTAAAAAAATCAACTTATATATGATTTGTAATATATAATGTGAAGCATCCAATATAATCCAAAATCATCAGTCTAACACTTCAATAAGAACACCATTGCTCTCCACCTCGCAGGAAGGAACTAACAAAAATCAATGAAAGTACACATTTGTAGCTACTCATCACAAGGAAGATATTCCATATGGCCACATATGAAATGCGACAGTAAAATTAGAAAATGCTAAGGCATACCGATTTTGATTTCACGCCCCTAGGGATGTAAACGAGTCAAGCCGTTCGCGAACAGTTCGTGGCTCGGCTCGATAAATATTCGTTCGAGCTCGGCTCGTTAGCTTAACGAGCTGAACTCAAGCTTAGACATGTAACAAGCTGAACTCAAGCTTAGACATGTTCGGCTCGATAGCTCGCGAACATGTTCATTTAGGGGTTCGCGAGCCTGACTCGCGAACCCTTAAACAAACATGTTCGCGAGCCAGATTCGTTTAGGGGTTCGCGAGGCTCGCGAACATGTTCGTTTAGGGGGCTCGCGAACATGTTCGTTTAGGGGTTCGTGAATAGGCTCGTTTATAGTTCGTGAGCCTGTTAGTTTATATATTTTATTTAAATATGATTATGAATTTTATAAGTTTTTTAAATTTAGATAATTATTAATTAGTAATCAAAAGAAAATCTTTAACCAATCCAAAATGTTATGGATGGGACTTGAACACAAAAACCCCCATCATATAAATAAGTTATACTACCACAAGACCAATTTATACTCTTGTTAATTTCCTTGTTAAACTTTTCTTTTATCTATTACATTTTAAAATATAAACATATTAATAACTAAATTAAATATAATTTACTTATTTCTAATATATTTCTTGTCATGCCATCTAAAATTTTTTGAAATTTGGATATTAATGATACAATTTACCAATGATATATTATCTTAATATGAAAGATATAATTATATTGATGTTTCATATAAATTATATTGATGTTTCATATAATTATATTGATGTTTCAAGTATAATCCCATCATCAACATAATAATTTAGCATTTTGGTCTTGAAAATAAGTTATAAGTATACAAATATATACTTAATAATATATTCATAATGAGTATAAAAAAATTTATCTAGTTCAAAATAAAAAAATCTAATTTCAACATACCATTAAAAAAACTATATAATTTATTTTTCCAAATGCCTTAAAGTTAGAATTTCTCAATTTACAAAAGTTTTTTGAAAAAAAAATATAGATCGATTATCTTAAATTATATAGTTTAATTTAAAAAGGTGTAAAAATAAGTAAAAAATAGTCAATATAAAAAGTGTTGTAATTTTGATATAATCATTATCACCATACTTCAAAAGTGGCTTTCGAGAGTGGAAACCTCAAATCTCATCTACTATCTAAAAAAAAAAATCAATAATCAAAATAAATAAACTCTTAACAAATAATATTTAATTTTCAATATGAAAAAAATATAGAAAATTCATACATTTTCAAAATCGAATTCAACATGCTTAAACTTTGAAAATAGATCGGACTTAGTCACTTAGTTATAGAAAGATATCAAACTATAAACATGTGCAAATCTACATATGTATCAAAATTCAAAATCTTTATATAAAAATAATGTGAACGTGTATTGCAATAATTTCATATAGTTTATTCATTTAATTATTCATATATTTGCAAACTCAAATAGATATATATCAATATATTATATATGGTATACTCTACATTTATATGTATGTGTATATATATATATATGAATTATATAATTATTATATTATGATCAATAATATTGATTTTGAAAAAGATAGCTTGTAAATTAGATTTTGATTATTGAATAACTAATTGATTTGAAAAAAAACCATAATAAACTTATGTGTATTCGAAAAAAATAGTTCAAAAGATACAATATTTAATTGATACGTATACTTTTTTTTATTATATACATATCAATTACTAATTTCTATCATATATCATTGAAAATATTTGTCAACAAAGTTAGATTATTATATACCATATATATTTATTACACAAAAGTAATAGTTTTAGAAATTTACAATAAACTCAATTAATATCACAAAAAAATAAAATATAAAATTTGATGAAATTTCTATTATTAGGAAATGAAAATAGACGAGAAATGAAACATATGCCAAAATTAGTGTTAACAAGCTCGAAATCTAATTTTTTCGAGCCGAACTCAAGCTTGAACTATCGAGCCTGTATTCAAGCCCATTTCGAGCTTTTGACGAGCCTTTATCGAGCCCATATTTTGAACTTTTAACGAGCTTGTATTCGAGCCCTATTCAAGCTTTTAACGAGCCTGTATTCGAGCTTTTAACGAGCCTTGTTATTGAGCTTTATTCGAGCCGAGCCGAATAAAGCCCGATTTCAAGCCGAGCTCGAGCCCGATTTTCAAAGCTCGAACCGAGCTCGAGCCAAACGAGCCAAACTCGAGCCCAATCAGCTCGTTTACATCCCTACACGCCCCTGAATAAGCTTATTCCAACATTTTGAAACAAAATACATAAAATGCTTACCAACAAAAAATTGAACCACTAAGCATTTGAATATTGTGTAAGAAAAATATATATAACAACGATAAGTTGATCTTTCAAAAACATCAATGATAAAAAATTATATAATTTTACCATTGCCATCAAAGAATTAACACATTTCATTTTGTTGAAACTCAACATCAACCATTTGGGTCATCACAAAAAACCAAACAATCGAATACACAAAGGTTTTCTAACTGATAATCAACATAATAGTAGATTTTATAAAATATTATTACCTATAAATCATAATCTCTTAACACAGGAGATCATATGAATTAATAATAAAAAATAAAAATTAAAGCGAACAATAGGAATAAAGCGGAACAGACTTTCAATCCTAATAGAGTATTTATAGATTCAATTTTCAAAGTTTGAAATAATTTTTTTTTTGGATAAAGGTTTTTATTTAAGATTTATTTTTATATTTTTAATATAGATTTTTATGTTATTTCCTTTTTCTTTTTCTTCTTCTCCATGATTGTCCGGTGGGAAGATGAAGATGATGTAAATGGCAAAATCGACGCTAATTTTGTGGTTAATGTAAAGAAATGATGTTCGCAATCATTTGGAAAAGGATGTCTAGTTTAATTGTTATTTTTCTTTATTAATTTAATTTAAAATTATTTCAAGGATAAAAAAGTACTATATCAAGAAAATAACCACATGAACAAATGCTAGCTAGAAGGAGAATTTCATTGATGTAATACAAATATTTTTTCTCTATCTAGCCCTTCTATATAACTTCAATAACAAAACTTCAGACACTATTAATCCAAATATGCATTAAGAAACGTAATAAATTAGGAATCAACTTATCTTACAGTACAAGGAGATTTTCTAGATATGGAACTGGAGTTAAACGAACTCGACATATGGATTTTTCGAAATTCTTTCGAAAGTATCATTATGCTGGTCATAGAGTAGATAGTTAAATTCAGATTTGACATTAAGTACAATCTCATCTTCGTTTATGGAGCACATAGAGAGACATAAATGAGTAGTGCAATAAAATGGCAGGTGGTCTAGTACCTTGAACTCGATCCATGAATCCTCCTCCTCGACTTTTTTCATTATTCTCATCTGATTACAATCATACCTCATGATCAATAAACTTAGATGGCCTGCTATAGAAGCCAAATCTAACAAATCATTATATTCCACTTCAAAATCCAGCTTATGCATCTTCTTGAACTTTTCATCTCCAAAATCGAAACAAATTATTTCAAACTCAACCTTCATGTATTCGATTTCAGTGAACATTATCCAGTAATAAGATCCATTGAAAGAGATCCCAGACTTCAAAAATAATACATTAACTTTTGAAAAACATTCTTCCATCTCTTTCACTTCACCCCATTTGTTGTTTCTACACATATATACTGCGTAATGTTTCATATCACCAATTACTATCTTATAATCCTTCATCAATGGGTCATAACACATTCCATAGAAGACCAAGTCTCGATGATCGTCTATCAGATCTGGGCAACAGAGCTTTCTATACGTTCTTGTGGACGGATTCCACAGAATATAATTACTCTGCTTGTATTCATGATCCTGAAAGCGCTTCAGATATAATCCATCACAATAACAGACAATACTTCTTATTATCGATATCGCCAAGTCATCTTCTTCCCATGGATGTTTGATTACCGACACAAATTGAAACTCGTATTTTTGGAGTTTGGCGATATAAAATCCGTCAAAGTCGTCTTCTTCCCACGCAAGTAGACTTCGAGGCCATGATTTCTTGAATTTTTTGAGATGGATTTCGCTGAATCTTGGATCGGAGATGGTGGAATTCCATTGCTTGCAAACAGATTTGAATCTACAAAGATATTTCACTGGTATTCGAGAGAGAATGTTTTCGATGATTTTACGAGGAAGATTGGGTTTCAGTTCCATGGTTGCGATGTGAAGATCAAAAATCATATATATTTATACAGGCAGAATAGGTTAATTTGGGATTGGGTTAAACATTCAACAGACTTCTTTTCCAAGTAAAATATAAAACCTAAAATTCAAAAAGGAACACGTGGATTTTAAGAGTCTCCACCAAATCTACAAGCAAATCACTTGTTTATTTCAAATTCTGATATTTCAAATTTAAGGATATTTTAAATATATGAATGATTTATATTGATCATCTATATTATTGATTGTTTGATGGATATATTTTGAATTTTTGCGAAAAATTAATATGTTCATACTTACAACCTTCAAAAATATTTAATTATAAAAAATTAATTTCCCTCGAATATATCAAATAAAATATTTAATATCATAAAAAATATATATAAATAAATTTAAAATTTAGTACTCTGTTCTCGATTATTTGGAACGTATGTAGAAACATCCTTTAAATTTCGTATTATATGAAAGTATTGCCTTTGTCCTCTAAGTCTTCTGTGTATTATATATATATATATATATATATATATATATATATATATATATATATTATTCATATGTTACCTTTATATTATATTACTGTGACATTTATGTTATATCAGTACGACCATTATGTACAAATATCCTTATTTTTATGTAATATTGTATCTTCAAAAAAAAAAATCAATATAATTTGTACATATATACCTTTATGCTAATATAATTAAAAAATATGAGTGCATAATTAAATGTATAACTAACATAACTAAAAGATACAACAACAAAAAAATGTATAATTATATATATTGATATAAAATCATACATAATATCATATAAATGTATGAGTAATAAAATTTTACACATAAATATAATTGCTACGTTAACCATAAATCACAATCTACAGGGATAAAATAACTAAAATATGATCTTCCGACTGTAATTATTTCCTATATATAAAAATAACCACATGATCAGCAAATGCTAGAAGAAGAATCTTATTGATGCAACAGTTTTGTTTTCATATTAATAAAACTTAAAATCATAATAATCCCAATCTGCTTTAATAATCAACAAACATAATTAACTAGGAATTACCTAATCCTTAAACAAAAGGAGACTTCATAAATTCAAGGACTTGAGAATGGAACAAAAAAGGGGAAGACTAAACCGTCTTCCGAAAAGAGATGCGGTTGTGGTGAAAAGACAATTATCTCGCTTACAAACATATCTGGGCGGGATTAAATATATGACAGGGTTACCCGACATTGTAATCATCATTGATCAACATGAAGAATATACAGCCCTGCGAGAGTGTATCACTTTGGGAATTCCAACAATTTGTTTAATCGATACAAATTGTGACCCCGATCTTGCAGATATTTCGATTCCAGCAAACGATGACGCTATATCTTCAATCCGCTTAATTCTTAATAAATTAGTATTCGCAATTAGTGAGGACCATTCTAGCTATATAAGAAATCCTTGATTTATTAGTATAAATAAAAAATATGATATTTAAAAAAAATAAGAACAGGTACAAATAGTAAATCGAGGTACCCCATATTTATGACAACTTTCCACTTTCCCTCTATTTTTGTGCCTTTAGTAGGCCTAGTAATAAGCTAATACATTTTTCTTTCAAAAATCCGATAGATTTATGGAATCGGTTATTATTTATGAATTTTGGAAAATAGATAAAAATAATCGGGGATATTATGTGATTAGTTAGTATTCAAAATATTAGTTGATATTCAAAATATCCGATTCAAGTAGACAAAGAGATGGTTGAATCAAAA